>PVKZ01006120.1:0-40281 GCA_004027375.1 Macroglossus sobrinus
TTCCCTCAACCAATCCCCTGCCTGCAAGTATCTCTCTAACCCCCTCCCTCTCTGTATATATGTATCCCCATTTTGTAATAAAATTTGGAGGCTTGATCAGAACTTTGTCTTGCCTCCGCTCTTCTTTCGCCCCCATTTTCTTTCAGGTCGGATCCTCCTCGTCCCCCCCACGAATAACTAAGTCCTGCGGGTCGGGACAGTTTGGTATAAGAAATTCTTCTAAACATTATAGTGCTGAACTCCTACATCCTATTCAAGAAAGACAGTTCTGAGTACACAATCAGCCATGTAAGCTTCTTCAGGTTGATGTTGATTGAAAGAATGCTGGAAAGCATCACAAGCCAGGGCAGCAATGTCTTCAAGGTCGTCCATACTCTGATGATGTCACACCTCTTCGCCTGTCTGGACATGTAAAAATTCAGAATACTTATTTCTTACTACATTCAAGGGATTTGTTTGAGGAATTCATTATAGCTAAATGATAGAGAACATCAAGAAATAGGGAGAAATGGGACCCATAAAATAGTGAATTCAAACAAATCATGTGAAGTTCCAAGATCATGCCTGTGTGTCGCTGTGACCTAGATGACTGCTATTCCAGATAGAAGAAGGAGGAAGGAGGACCATGGAGGAAACATCCAGGATAAAGAGAGACACAGTAGAAAATGTGATTGGATGGATGTGATAGAAAAAATCAGACTATTAAAAGGCAAAGTGCAAAAGATAAAAATAAAGACAATTACAACTCTTCAAAATGCAATATAATAATGAAAATATTACAGTGATGTCTATGTTGCTATTGAAAATATTTATATGATTAGATAGAATAAACATTGATTTTCTGCTTGATTTTAGAATAGAATGTGAATATTATTCACTTCGACAGTGGAAGAATAAATTTGGAGACAATAGTTTTTGGGAGGTTGTGCATTGGAGAACTGGAGGGTAGCACAAGGGTGTTAATATTTTAATTTAAAAATAAAACCTCAGAGTACATGAAGCAAGAAATAAAGTATTTAGTAGGTTACTCGATGTTACAAAAATATCAGTGAAGAATGAAGAAATGGCAATGTGTGGAATAAGTGAGCAACATATTTTGTCATAGCAAAATTTTCACAGAGAATGCTTAAAATGGATTAATAAAGTAGAGGTAAAAGTATATTATTTAGAAAAGATATTAATCACCAGAAAAAAATAAAGAGAAATGTTTGCTTCTGAGAAAAACAAACAAACAAACAGTGGGTCAATGGGGCTCTTGCTTACGACTAAGTGCATGTATTACTCTAAAATATGTACATTTATTAAACATATGTGCTAATAGCTTAGTTTTTTATACACACATATACACATTATAAAGAATGAAGAGCTTAGAGATTTATCATTAATCATATAAAGAATAAATATATAATAATGATAACACAAATTAGCATGGGAAAAAGTTGGATAATTCAAAAGCTGGTGCTTGGTCTATAGGTTCACAGTATAAAATAATTAGAGTGTTTTTCATAGCATGCTCTAAAATAAATTCTAACTGATTCACAAAGTTAAGTGTAGGAAACTAAACTGCTTATGTCCTAGCAGTAAAAAAAAAAAAAAGGTAAATATGTTTTTATTGGAAGAGAAAGGAATTTCTATGAAGTAATGAAAGAAATTAGAAACAAAATGATAGATCACTTTTATTACTTGAAAATGTAAAAATTCCTTGTGGTAAGACATCATAATTAAAAATTAAAATGCAAACCACCAACTAGAAAATAGTTTCATTAAGTGTGACATAAAGTGGACTAATAGCTCTCCTCATCAAAGGCCTCTCACATATCTTGCTGGATATTCTGTCTGTCCCACCAAATCCATGTACCCAGTGTGCTCTGTGCCCTGGGCAGCGGGGGGTGGGGGTTGGGGAGGTGGGGGGGAGGGGGTGCTAAATCTTACTAACGGTGTCATCCAGGCTCCCTTGCCCTCTGTCTTCCAACTGGATTCAGCCAATGGGAGGCATGGCAGGAGATTAGGAGTGGGAGGAAAAGGGGCCATAATTCCTCTGGTTCCCTCCCTTCAGGATTACACATCTTGAAGTAGTTGTGTTCTTTCAAAAGCCTTGGTCCATGATGGGTGTTCCTTTTTAATGGAGTCACACTTTTAAGCTTCTCCCTGGGGTTGAACTCTGGTCTAGAGTAAGAGTGTGAGATGTGATTAAAGTATACTTTAAATACAGTTGTTCTGGTAGTGGCTTTCCAGTGACGTTAGCCCTGTATGCTTCCCCATCTCCTGTTGATTTCACTTAAGGCTGTCTGCACCACCATTATAAATAGTTCCTTCAACAAGCTGCCTTCAGCTATTCTCTTGTGTGTCCTTCCAGACTCTGACTGTTGCACAAGAAACTAAAACTGCAAAACAAGGCACACACAAATAAAAGTATACAAATGGCTACCCAATGTTTTGAAAATGTTCAGTCTCCCTAGAAATGTCATTTCACACAGTAATGATATAACATTTTTAACTTATCAAATTGACTGGTACTAAGGCAAATGGTAGTTCTCAAGGCCTGTGAGTAACTACAGGACCATTCTGTTCAAAGTATAAGCTGTTATATCTGTTTTGGAAAATGTCAGTATGTATAAAAGATTTTTACAAAATAGCAATACTTTTTGACCTAAGAATTTTATTTCTAGGAACCCAAGCTTAGAATAATAAACTAGAAATTTAAATGAGGATCTACATCCTAAAATGTAAAGTGGAAAAGATGGAAATGAATCAAGTAAACTATAATAATAAGTGGACTATATTAAATTTAAAGATTCTACATAATATAATCATATAGAATTTTTTCATGATTTGGTAGAATTCTCACAAGATAATGTACAGTAATATAGCAGAATGTAAAAGAGTAAATAGACATATATCACCTAATCTGTCCTTAGAGCTGACAGCCATTTACATTCTCTGGTTAAATTGGTCCATCCCAAAGGGCTCTACCACTGCTCTCTTTCTGAATTTCTCAATATCCTTTAGAAACAGAGAAACACATTAATTATAACTAACTAACTAACTAACTAATTAAAAAACACATTAAATATAAATAAATGTGCTATACTAACCCTGGAGTATGTCACAAAGCTTTGGACTTGTACAAAACTACTCCATTTCATGTCAGTATCTGCAGATGCCTGAGAATGATTGGTGATAATTTTGAGATGCTCTTCTTACTTTTTGTGAGGCAATTTACTAAAAAATGAATTTCTTGTGAGATACACAGCTTGTATTTTAAATTAGACCATTCTAAACATGCCCTCTGAATTCAGTGAGAATCCTTTTAGTTGATTTTATCTGATGCTGTACAAGAAACATAAATTTAATTTCTCTTATGTTAAATACACATTTTAGGGAAAAAAATGGAAGGAATGATTCAATGTTATTTACAATGGATATTTCTGGGCTGATAATTTACAGGTCATTTATATCATTTAAAATACTTCCTGATATCTTCAAATATCTTCTAATGAACATGAATAGTGATTACAATATGAAATAAAACTTTGAGAAATATAAACAAGAAAGAAATGAAGTGTAACTGAGGCATTTGAGTGTGGCAAAGCCTGAGACATTTCTTTAGCCTAGTGTGACCGCACAACTTCTTGTCACTTTTAGCTTCCCTCAGAATAAGTTTGGTTCTATTTTGGTTCCTCCTCTGTTTTCCTATTTGCCTTTTAACCATTTAATTCTTTTTTTTTCTTTTCACTTGCACCCTAGTCTTTTATTTTCATGTCATTAGGTGAGAAAAAAAGAGGTCTATGCATAAAATTGCTTGATCTCTTGAAATCTGCAAGATTGCAGAGGTTGGAACCACCTTTGTGTGTAGTGAGCATTTATTGAGAGCTTACCATGAGCCAGGTGCTGCTGTGTTTTCATATATTATCTTATTTAATCCTCAGTACATCAATGTAGTTCATACTATTATTGGCCCCATTTTATGAAGTTGAAACAGAGAGATTACATAAGAGGTGATCCCAAGATTTGAACCTAGGGTGCCTGGACCCAGAGCTTTTAACCATTATGCATATTGCCCCTTATTCTGGCCAGTGAGCTGCTGACTGCTGGTCCCAGGCCTGAAAGGACACTGTGGCCTTCTTTCTAGTCAAGGGGAAGGTATATTGTTTTAGGGGAAAGAACTCTATGTTCTTATTCTGCTGGGTCCCCCATTCATTTAATAAAGGAGGGGCCTCAAAATATAAAGGCATTTGGAGACTCTAAAAATGCATTTACTACACATAAACCCTATAAATTCTTTCCAATATTATTTAAAGCATTTACCTTAAATCAGTCAGCCTTGAAAAAACATTATTTAGCCAATAAAGTCAGTAAGTCATCCTCATGTTTTCCTGATGTTTTCAGTGGCTTCTTATATTTTCTTTAGTTTCCTCCTCCCAACTGCTTTCTAATGAGCTCTGTCCCATTCCTAGAGGAGAATGGTTTTATAGAATAGACACCTTTTATGGGAAATATACCTTTCTCCTCTCCTACACCTAGGTAGAACTGACATTTCCATTCTTTTGCTCCTACTGTGCCCATACAGTCTCCTATTATAGCACACAGGACATACTTCCCTCCCTTTCACTTGTTAGACTGTGAGACTTACAGTCAGAGATCATGTCTAATTTATCCTTATCTACTCAGGCCCCAGTCTATGGCTGAGGAAATGCAAAAGAGAATGCTTTTGGAAGTAAGTGTGTCACCCCATAGTGACCAACTTATGAATTCACCATCATCCATGCATAGAAACTTTTGTCTTTGTCCCAGAGTCTGTCTGATTCAGGGACTCTAACAAAGCTCACATGAGACTGTGAATACAGTTGGATGCCACTTTATAATAAGGAAAATTAGAGATCTAAGTTCGAGTGACTTGGAAACCTTCCCTCTCCTACTTAACTAGTGAGGCTGGAATCTGAGTGGGGGTGTTCTGCTATGCTGAAGCATTAAATGGCAGAGGTTCTGGTGTCTTGATGTATCTGTTCTTCAAATCAGAAGGAGCAGATATTTGGGTTAGATCCACAGGGCCCTTCTTTCGTGGATGGTTTTAGATGGCACTCATATCTATTGCTCTGCTCATCTTGCTTCCTTTGTTGACATATTCTTCTTTTAATGGCACATTGTTCTGAAATATGAAGACTCTTGTGTACTAGTCTATAAGGACCAGGACCATTGTATATGAATAGAGGATGAAGTGAACATTGACAAAAATGGGAGAAGCTGAGCATCCAGAGATGATTAAGATGCATTTTCTGTCCTCAAAGAACTTACAGTTCAGTGGGAGAAATAAGCATGTCAACCACCACTTTCAGCATAGAGGGTGGGTGCCATGGAGGAAGCCTGTGGAAAGGAGAATAGGCAGTTTCTTTTTGCCCGGCCTACTTTTTTATTTTTACATTATTTCTACTGGGCTTGTAGTTTCAGACTGTCACTGGCGTTATAATTCAGAAAGCTACACAAATAAAACCATCTACTGAAAGCAGAAATAACATGCAACTTACATAGGGTTTGCAAAGGCTAAAAAGACCAGATTGCACTGTGACCACAATGCTCATGTTTTTCAAGGGGGTACAAGTGCTATAATTTTCCTAATAATATCCACATAATTTTCTCAATAACAGGATTAGTATTAAATCCCAGGGGAAAGTTGCAAGAACCCATTTTCTCAAGTTGTTTAAAACTCAGACTTGACAAACTCCCCCCATTTATGGTGATAAGGCATTCAAATGATACGGACATGCAAGTAAGTGGCTTCTAGCTGCTATGCCTCAGATATTTTTTTGAAAAGTTATTTTTAAATTATAACGCACATGCATTATATTTAACTTAAGGAAGTTTAACAAACTAGATTTGAATTCATCAGGTGTGTGTAATAGAACTGATAGTTTAGTTCAACTCAAATTTTAAATCTATATTTTTATTAAAATACTCTTGAATTCTTCAAAGTTTTTAAAGGTATCATAACTTGGAACATTATTTTAAATGTTTTAAAGGCTCTTACTTATTTCTTCTTAGCTATGTTTTTTTGCAGGGGCTTATGAATTATTTGTTGCTCCTTTACTAATCAAACAAAGGTTTCTAAGGTTTTAGACTCTGTTCCTTTCATTTCTTTTATTCTTATTCCAGAATTTTAGTAATTATATATCACTTCTGAAAAATTGGTTTTCACTACAAAATCGAGAGGTTTAAATAGGATTTAAAATGTCAAAAAAATTGGGTCTGCTCTAATGCTTTTTGAATCATGTCAGTAATTTGATCCTGTAGCTTAAAACTATCGAGAATATGGCAGTAAAGGGAATTGTAGGGCGCAGAAATCTACTCTGATAAGAATGGTTTGTCAGAATGGCCCATGGGAGGAGACCACCTCTTGTCTTAAGGAGCCTCAAGTGTGTATTCTTTGGAATAAAATATGTGAAGCTTTCAGGAAGCCTAAAGATGTGTTCAATTCTTATTATATTTCTGTACCTGAGAATATTTTGGACAAAATCAAGCTAGGCTTCTGATGCAGGTGGCAGACTGTGAAAAGCTTTGCTGTGTTGGGGTTACTCCTGAGAACAGTCTGACATCCAGGCCAGCCCATCCTCAGTTTTCTTGCCAATGCCAGCTCTGGGCTTTTCCATGGTAAGAACAGTGGGGAAGCAGTTCAGTCCTGATGTGCATAGAAACAATAGGTTGCAGCCCACCACAGTGCTCCAATGAAGAGGTCTGGCACCCAAGCCCAGCCCCATCATTTAGACAGGCACTAGGAACCAGAGGGCTTTTGTGCTATATCCAGCCCCAACTCCAGTGAAATGCCAACCAGGATATAGATCTCAATTTTTTAAAAAAATAAAGTAAAAAATTTAGTGAAAAAACTGTAAAATCTCCCAAGAGGGCCTCAGATCTTGCAGGAGTGCCTGCCCCTCTGTAAATAAGGCAGGTTTGAATCTTACCTCACTATTTGTACACTATGTGATCCCAGATATATCACTTAGCTTCTCTAAGTTCCACTTATCGCTTTTATGGTTAATCATGACAGCATCTGTTATTTTAATCATGAAATGAGATATACCCTTGTATGTAAAGTGCTTAGTGAAGTGTCTGAATGGGAGCAAGAGCCCAGTGCATGTTAAGTGCAGGAATTAAGACCTGTGCCAGTGGCACAGCTCTTCTGGGCTGCTATCCTGAGATATTCTGGGCAGACTCCTTGCTGCATTCTTTATGTCAGTTAAGTCCAATACACCAGAAGGAATATGTCACTGACATATTTAGTTCAGACAAGAAGGGCAGAGATTTATGAGTTCCTAGGCTGAATTCTGACAACCAGATAAGTGAGAATAGGATTTGACTTCTTTCTTTTTCTTGAGACCTGAAAGTCAGGGAAGATATCTCTGAAAAATAACATTTAAGTCCCTGTGCAGACTCTTATGCAGAGGAAAGGGTGAGGTGACATATAACTAGCTGGCAGGTAAAGCAGGTCTTCTGATTTCCATTTTAATATTTCCTTTATTGCATCAAACTGAATCTGTTTGTCTTCTTGGACCCTCCAGAAATGTTTTGGATAGAGCACTGACACAACTGACTATAGTAAGGATCATATGGAACCACATTTATCTATTAAAAAATCACCAAATCATTGCTATGGCCAAGGCTCTGTGTTGCTGTCTAAATACCCAGCATCTTTCTGCTAAACTGTCTAACCTTTTGGCCAATGGCCTCCCCATCAGACAGATCTGAAACCCCAGCCTCATCTTTTACTCCTCCATTATCTCATTCTTCTCCTCTCTTCCTACTGTCTTTGCACAATCACTGTGTCTAGATTGTGGTAGCATTCTTTTAACTTGCCCCCCTGCATATAGGCTTGGTACTGGGCACTAGGATGGTAATTTGGAGTTATAAATGTAGAATAGAATCTTGGCTGGGGGTTCAAGGCTATATCTTAAATAGGGCTGATTTCTTATTTTCTTTGTTTCTTTTTAAATAAAGAAATCAGTAAAAATGAAATTCTATCACCTAGAAATAACCAATACCAACCACTACCAGCAATCTATATACCTCTATATGTTTTGCATATATAATTAGAAAAAAATAAAATGATGTCATATGCACAATTTGAAACCCTTTATACATGTCACAGGCATCTTTATAAAAATAAAATACATCTACATTATTTAATAGATGCATAATTACATATATATTATTGTATCACTATTTCTTAATTTATTTAACCAATCCTTGATTGATCTATCTTTATATTGCTGCTGGTGTTTTACTGTTATAAACGTTATTATAGTAAGCTATAAAATGCATAGATCTTTGTACATTTCTTAGAGTTATTTTTGTCAAATTAATTCTCATAAAGAAAAATGCTGGATCAAAAAGGTGTTTAATTATAAGGTTATTGGTAAATATTGTAAAATTGCCCTCTGAAAATTCTATAACAATTTATATTCCCCAAAGTAGCCTATGAGCATGTCTCTTTTCCTATACTGTCACCTTGTTATTAATATTCTCTAATATATTTGCAAATTTGATAGGTGAAAAATGATCTCACTATCGTATGAATTTATATTTTCTTGTTAGTAATGAGACTAAACATCTTTTGCATATTTTAAACCATTTGTATTTTTATTTTGTGAGTTTTCTGTTCATATCTGGTACCTACAATTTTATTGACTTATCTTGTTTGCATTAGTTCTGTCATATAAAGTGTGGATACTTTGGCATTTGATGTTTGCTTTTACTTATTGATTATTATAATAGAAGTTTAAAATTTTGATATCACCAAAATTACTATTTATTTATAATTTCTGACCTTAGTGTTTTTCTTAGAAAGGTTTTTCCTATTTCCATACTAGCAACTATTCACTTACATTTTATTAATTATATTTTAAGGTTCTACTTAATACATCAAGATCAGATTTATCTTGAATTTATTTTGATATAAGGTTTAGACATATAGGTGTGTTTATGACTTGTGTTTGCTCTAATTTATTGATAAATCCATTGTTCCCCACTGGTCTGAAATGCTGATATTATCATATGTTATACTCATATACATGTGAATCTACTGAGGATCTTTGAGGTGGGGAGATTAGAAGCAAAGACACAGGGAGCCCTGGAGCAAGGTAATAATAAGGCTGGTAATAGGATTGAAAAGGAAAGTGATTAATGCAAAAAATCTTATATTAATGCAAGGTTAAGTAATGGACAAATCTTATCTTCTCTTTGAAATGTGAATATAAAAAGGAGAGATCAAAAGTAACTATAGATTTTTAAAACCAAGTGACTGGTTTTAAAAATGCCATGAATAAAATTGGAAAAAGTGGAAGTTGACTATGAAGTAGAAGATAATGATCAATTTGATCATTAAGATTTAAGATTTTGAGCTCATGTACCAAGAGAGTATTAGTGTGAGGAAAAGGTTGTTGTTGATGATGATGATGATGATGATGATGATGATAATGATAATTGGCAGTGTGTGAGAGAGAGAGAGAGAGAGAGAGAGAGAGAGAGAGAGAGAGAGAGAGAGAGAGAGAGAGAGAGAGAGAGAGAGAGAGAGAGAGAGAGAGAGAGAGAGAGAGAGAGAGAGAGAGAGAGAGAGAGAGAGAGGGAGAGAGAGAGAGAGACAGAGAGACAGAGAGACAGAGAGACAGAGAGAGAGAGAGAGAGAGAAAGAGAGAGAGAAATGCAGGGCAAGATTGAGAGAGTAGATTAAACCGAGATTCAGTTAACTTTGTTTTGAGCGTCTACTGTCTTTCCTGTATGGTTCATCAGCACTTGAAAATTATTACCTTCTTCCTCAAAGAAGTAAAACAATAGCTGGCACCTCCATGGAGTCTGAGAAATGACACATCAACTTCTCCTCAGTCCTCTTTTCTGCTCCCTTTCCTCCCTTCCTGCCCAACTTCAGATCCTCTCACATCTTGGCCTGGGATCACCCTCCTCCTAGTCTGATAGAGGAGGTGGAATTCCCATCCTAGCAGCCCTGCTGTGTGAAGATGGAGAGCACTGGAGAGGACAGAAGGTAGAAAAGAGGCTTCTGTAGGACCTTAACTCTCTTGCTATTTCCTCTCAACTTACAGGCTTACTGATAATGCAAGCAGAGGCCAAGAGAGAGTAAGTGAGATGTCCCCACTGCCCCATCCCACAGCTTGCTCCTAATTGTTCTTTGATAGGCTGGGATGAGAGCAGCAGAAGTTCACAGGCCTGGGGAAGAGAATGCTACTTTCCACAGTTGTAGTTGTAGAAACTAGAGGAGTTCCTAGTGGCTCACCTTGGAATGTCAGACCTTTGTCCTATAACATGTGAACTGTAGTGGTTCGAGGTAAAAGAAATGTCAGTGGAGATTTATTAGGACTTAAGAAGACTTTTATGGTGCGTTCCCAGGAGACACGTGTGTTCATGTTCTAAATCACTGACCTGCAAATACACATTAGGATTTGCCCTCCCATAAATTAGAAATGGGCTGAACCAAGTTTTCCAATCAAGCAGATGAAATGAAGAAAATCTGTTACTGAAAGCATATGCAAACTTCTATATTTTGTGAAAAATAATTTTCAGGCAAGAATTTTCCAAATACTTGCTCTAAATCAAAGATTCTGAAATTTGAACCCTAGTCGAAAGTGGTAGAATCTGTTTTTTAAAAATAAAAGTTTTATACTTTTAAATGTTTAAAATATATTTGTCATACCCTGTACTATTTTATTCCTTAGTAACTATGCAATATATTATTTTCCTTATATTCTAAATGAAAAAGCTAAGACTCAGATGGGTAAGCCACTGGACTGATATCATGGTTCAGAGTAAACCTAGGACTCAAGCTAAGACCTTGAGTTCCCTATCTGGTCTCCTCCTTAATACACCACTGGCATAACTACAGGCTTTGAAGCTCTACTTTTTGAGGCCACACTCTTTTTGTTGATGTAAGCAAAATCTTCACTTCTCAGACCACATATTTTTTTCAGGCTCAGCATGATTTATTTCTCTTTCTTGGCATGAAGGCATCTATCACGTAGTTCCCGAATGTGGATTTGCAGAGGTTACCAGAAGTGAATAACAGGTTTAGTGAAGTGATCACACAGGCACATCTTCTGATAAATCTAACAATTTAATGTACAGGAAAATATGAATAGGCCAGGAAATAAAAGCTTAGTGGACAGTGTTTTAATACCTAATTAGTTAAAATAGAGCAGAAAAAACCTATACTCTTAAAGCCAATGGAATCATTAATTTGTGCCTGTGACTACTTTGGGACCCATCTGTGATTTATGGTAAATATAAGAAGGAAAGATAGTCCAATATTTGTGAAAGACGTTTTAACATTTTTTTATAAATATGATAAATATGACTATCCCAATATAAATAATATTAAAGTTTCTTTTCTATTATTACATTAATTTTAACATTATTTTAAATTCTGCATCTGAAAGATTTATAAGTAAGCTAGTTGCTACTTTTGCTAAGGTAGATGATAAGCTTTTCCTGATGATATACTATTCATGATATTAGCTTTTGGCTGTAACAGGAGATGATAGGGATAAAGAAGAATGAAAAAATTGTTCTTTTTACGAGGAAAGACAATCAATGGAATAAAAGCCTTCCCTGGAAAACCCAGAGATGGACTTAGGAACTCTCCCTATTCTTGTTCAAGTACGAGAAACCTGCAGTCGTGTAGTGTCTCTTTCTAGCTAAGGGTGAGCCAAAGGTGAGCTGGAAAGTACTTGACTCTGGCTATTTCATTGTTCTATACCCTGCTCCTGGTACCAAGTGCAATGTAGTTAGCAAACAGGACTGCCTGTAAAGAGATGCAGAAGTTGGTAGGTGTCCAGGTGCCAGAGTGGTCAACACACCCAAAGAATGTGAGCTTGTAGGATTAAAACATTTTGAGACCACAGAATAAAACCTCTGGAAACTCTTTGTTAAACCAGGTAAGCTGTTTCAATGAAGTAAGAGATAATTATGATTTTTTAAAATAAAGATGATCATTTCCTCACTCTAATTTGCCTTATCTTATCAGAGATGGAAGTTCCAGTTATTTGGAAAATGTTTGTGTTTTTACAGTAAAAGAAGAAGAGTTTGGAAGAATAGGCTAAATCTGTTAACCTTCCGGGAGCCCAAACTCTTCAAGTTCTGACATCATGAGCTCTCTATCTCTCTGGCAGATATACCACTTAATTGCAGGTGGGACCACTCTTAGGCATTGAGTAACATCTTCCTATTCCACCTTGCTCTCTGAACAATGCTAGATTTATCTGGGGCAGAGTTTAAAATCTGGGGTCACATATTTGAAATTTAAAAATTCTTAAGTTTGTGAAATACATATATACATCAAATAATATGAAACAAAATGAATAGTATTTGCCTTCTTGTGTTTCCTTTTACATAACCAATATAAAAAATCCTTTGGGCATGTTTCTAAGCATGACAAATCAATAGAGTATTAACTGAAGAGAATGCAAAACTTTAAACTTAACTTGATTGAAATATTTAACACTTTATTTGCAAATAAGTATAAATTTATATATACATATGCATATGTCACATTTCAGTTACATATTAAATTTGTAAATGGAAATTGTCTACGTATGGAATAGTGGCAAATAACAATAATTTTTAGAATTACCATGAAGAAAATGAATTTATATTTTATTTAAATCTGAGAGCAATTTTATTTTCACTTTCAACGAAATGTTAGACTTTTAAAATCTGATAAAGGTATAATTTTCATTATTTCGGTAACATTTACTTATTCAGAAAATATTGGTTCATTTTGGGCTGAAAAATTAGGATAGTTGTTGTGAGTATTGATTGAAACAGCCTCACTTTATAAGTGAACAAAGATGCATAAGCATGTTGGTTTCCCTTATGGCTTAAATATTGTTATTTTAATACTACACATGTGTATAGTGTGCTATATTTTTTTAAAAAATATAAGTAATTGATTAAAGAATTTTCTTACTATAAGGCCCAAATCAGGGGGATAAATTTATCAGACTAAGGTGCTCCAGTGATTAAAGAAATAGAAAATATTAGTTCAAAATTTAGCTGATTCAGCCCTCCCCCCACCATCTGCCACAATACCTCTCAACTCTTTAGGTCTTTAGGCAATTTAGAAAAACATGTATTTATATCCTTCATAATCTAAAAACACATTATTCTCAATTTTCTACTTTGCTTTACAGGAAATCAAGGAAGCACATGGAACAAAGCACACAAGTTCAATTGCTGGGAAGGCATTATGAAAAAGGTTCTGTGACAGACATATTTTCTTCAGTTTTCTCTAAAAAGAGAAATGTACTCTTAGACCAACAAATATTCCTTTAAAAACATGAGTATAATTCACTTGCTAGGAGACATGTATTAAAATATGTGATATATATTTATTGTTTTTTTTTCTTTCTCAACTAAACTGATATGAAAAAAGCTTGTAAAAAATTGAGAAATTGACATGGATTTTTATTCAAAACATACTTTCCTATCTACATACCTGCTTAGTACATCCTTGGTACCTGCTCATTTTTTTTATCTCAATGAAGTAACAGTCCCTTGCCTGTCATGGTCCATTGACAATTCTAGCTACTACCACCTTCCTAATACATATACCAGGTTATGTTGTTGCCCTCATATGTCTTCCTGCCTTAAAAATGTTAGCCTTATTGGGGGATTATAAGAAAACAGTCTTCCTGTCATAACCCTCTTAACTTCCTTCTCTCTGTTACTTTCCAACCACAGGGCCATTACTGGGCACTATGTCCATCTAGCCACTGGAATTAAGAATAAATATGGAAGAGTTCAGTTTGCTTCAGCAAATGGTTATGACGTATCTGTTCTGTGCCAGGAGCGGTGGTAGGTGTTGGGGTGCAGAGTGAAGAGATAACCTGCTAAGTCTCAAGGAGCTTATGATCTAATAATCTCTTTCATATTATCCTTCAGCTTTAAAACAAAGATTCCACCATATGGTCTGAAGAATTAATTTGGGCGCACCAGGAATACGTTAGTTTCCTGATTAATTTTAAACTTACTTGTAAGCGATTGGTGATACATGTTTAGACATTAAAAAGAAAAAGTCAAAATAGTAATGACACTTGAAAACAGTTTAAGAAAAAAAATCTAATGGTTTATGGTGTGTATGTGTGTCTTAATAATTATTTTTTTAAAAAGTATTGAAATTGAGACTTAGAAAAACCATACAGTACTTATATTCTAGCCTAAATTAAAAAATTTTTTTTCTTCTACCTATCCCCACCAACAGCAAGAACTTACATAGATTTATCTCCAAGAAAGTTGGAATATCAGATCTGTAAAAACAGAAATAAAGTACATGGAAAATGCTGCAACACTAAAATATTTCTCTAAGTCATCCAAATTATTTAAGACAATATTTCATTTCTTAGAAACATTCATAATGTGGCCTGGTTGCTTCAGGAAATTCTCAGCTCTTGCCTTCCTTCTTTTTCTTTACTTCTTTTTCTCCTGTTTAAGCACATGATGACTTCCTTCCTTTCCCACATTCCCCCCTCCCCAAAATCACTGTACCCGTACTTTTCAGAGACTAGGAAAATTAAACCCTGGCAGTTGAATAAATGATCACTTTTACCATTGCTGAAAGTACTCTAAACCCTCTCTTAACTTTTCTCATTAAACTTTCTTCTCTAAAAAAAAAAAATGATAAAATAAACCCCACATTTAACAGATTTATAGTTTTAAAATTCTTTCCTCCCTTTTTATTGTTATAATACTATTTTTCCTATTGTTCTCTTTAAGCATGCAGTATTTCAACTACATTTAGATAAATAAGCTCTTTATGATCTAATCTTGAAACTTCACCATATATAGCAATGTTATAAAGAACTATGTTTTTAAGATTAACACATGATTTGCTACTATATAGCCTGTTTTAAGCTGGAAAATGTTTCTAACAACATAAACATTCATGTATGGATTTTGTACCCAGCTTCATCAGTTTATAGTTTTACCAGCATGTTGCTTGTTAGGCTCTTTTTGAATTTAGAAGTCATATTATCACCTAATCGGTAGAAAGGTACTCGTTTTGAATATATGAAGGATAGTTATTAACAGTTTAGCTTGTGAATTCTGATTAGTCCATCATAATTACTTGGATTAAATATTTCTATGTCAAGGAAGTGGCCTAGTACTTTTGGTCATTAAAAAGTTGAAATTAGACCGATAGTTTGCTTCCTGATTGAATAGCAACTGGCCTACTGAATATCAACCAGATTGGTCATACCGTGTCAGTACATCATACCTTCCCAATACTACACTTTAATAACTCACTCACTGTGACCCTTTGCCCTCTATCATCTTTATAAGGGTGTCCTTTACTTCTGTGTTCCTCAGGCTGTAGATCAGGGGGTTAAGCATGGGAATTACAAGACTATAAAACACAGAGACCACTTTGTTGTACTTCCACGAATTCCCTGCTCTGGGTTGCCGCAGGTACATGAAAAACAGTGTTCCATAGAAGATGATGACTACAGTAAGGTGGGAGGCACAGGTGGAAAATGCTTTGCATTTGCCTTCGGAAGACTGGATTTTTATAATCGAAAAAAGAATGCAAATGTAGGAGATGAGGACAGTCAGGAGGGACCCAGTGAGGTTTACTGCAGAGAAGATCAAGAGCTGCTTTTCTTTGTTGTGGGTGTCAGAGCAGGAGAGGGCAAGGAGTGGGGGGTCAGCACAGTAGAAATGGTGGATGATGTTGGAGTCACAGAAAGACAACTGAAAAGTCAGAATTGTCTGTATCACAGAGTTTAGGAAGCCATAGGTATAGACCCCTATCACCAACTCCCTGCAGACTCGCTGAGTCATAATGGCTGTGTAAATCAGGGGGTTGCAGATAGCCATGTAGCGGTCATAGGCCATTGTGGCCAAAAGGAAGCATTCAGTAGTGGCAAAAGCACTGGAGAAGTATAGCTGAGCAAAACAGCCAAAAAAGGAGATGGTTTTTTTCTTCACCAATAAATTTTGCAGCATCTTGGGCCCTATGGAAGATGAGTAACAAAGATCAATGAACGACAGGTGACTGAGGAAATAGTACATGGGAGTTTGGAGCCTGAAATCCACCTTGATGAGCAGGATCATGCCGAGGTTTCCCACCAACGTGATGAGATAAATTACCAAGAACACCACAAAGAGAGGAAGCTGAAGCTCAGGACGGTCTGTGAATCCCATGAGGACAAATTCTGTCACTTTGGTGTGATTGCCTCTGGCCATTTCGTTCTCTCTTGTTAAAAAAAGAAGAAATATGGCTTCACAATGATTAGATATTTAAAAACAAAAGCTTCTTACCTCTTTGTTCCAGTATCAGATAAAAAAAATTGGGCTTCCCAATCTCCATGATTGAAGGCTGTCATAGCCAATGGGCTTTATTCTGCTAAAACAGACTAAGAAAAGTTTGAGTGCATTCATTTTTCTCTTTCGATGATTAACAATTGACCTCCAGGTAAGTTGCACAAAGTTATACACCCAACAATATTGTACAAGAATTGTAATTTTTCTCACAAACCCAGTTTTATCAAATTTAAAAATTTTGCCACTGTGAGGGTGAATATTAGTAACTCATGTCCTCTTGATCTGTATGTTTTTAAAAAAATTATGAGTAGGGGTTAGCATTTTTTCAAACAATTACTTGCAAGTGTATTTCTTTTTCTATGATTGGTCAGTTAAGTTCCTTTGTTAATTTTTTATTATGTTATTGGTCTTCTAAGCATTTTCTTTACATGGGCTCTTTTTTTTAGAAATTAGCCATTTGTTTGATATACCTATTGCAAATTAGTTTTTGCTTTGTCACTTAACAATGGTATGGTAATTTTTTCTTTGTGTAATGCAGCAAATCTTTAATGGTTTGATGTCAAATTTATCAGTCTTTTTCTTTTCGAATTCTGATCTTTGTGACATGGTTAGATAAGCCTTCCTCAATTTAAAATAATTTTTAAAAAGTATCTCTTGTTTTATTCTAGAGCTTTACCAGGTTTCATTTTTACATTACAATCTTTGATTGATCTAGAATTTAATTTTGATATAAAAAATAAGATAATCAACTCTTTTTATTTATTTCTCCAAAGAAGCCAAGTGTGCTAATGCCATTTGATGGTGAAATCATTTCCAGCTGATTCTGTTGATTTAAAACTCTAGCCTTATTGCATTTAATACACCTACCCTATCAAACATCATAACCTAGCCTAGCCCACCTTAAATGTGTTCAGAATACTCACATTAGCGTATAGTTAGGCAATTACCCTGAGTTTCACTCAATAACTGCCTTCTTCTTTTCTCACCAGAAGCAAGAGATACAAATGGGCATTTTGCAGACATGATGGGATACAAAAACACAGGACCCAATATCTAGAAAACACTGACAACACAGTATTCTGTAGAGTACCGGCTGTTTATCCTGAGATCACACAGCTGATTGGGAGCTGTGGATCACAGCTATTGCCCAGCTTCACAAGGGTGTATTGTACCACATATTGCTAGCCCGGGAAAGACCAAGTAACTCTGAAAGAACCCAAGAAGCCAGTAGGCAGACTCTGGTTTATGCAACAGCTCTTGTATGATAGATTTTTACTGTTATTATTGATGTGATTGTACATTTGCCTCTGAAATTTCTAAGATGCGGTTAATGCATTCTAATTTCTAAATTTTAAAAATGCATTAAGTAAATATTTATTCATAATTTATCTTAGGAAGATGCTTTTCTGCATTTCAAAAAACTTTCAATGTCTTTCTTAACAGTTTTCAACCCAGTATATACTCTGATTTTCTTTAAGGGCAATTAATATTGAAGCTTATTGATAACATCAATGTTTAGGCTAACAGTTCTTAGAATATAATTAGGCCTGATGACAAACACCAGAAAAAAGAAAATAATAAATCTTAGATATAGAAATGTTCAATAGTTTTTCCAAATTCACAAAATAGATAAAGTACACGAGCTAGGATCTGAATAGGATCTGAATCTAGGTGGCCTGATTCCAGAGCCCTCAGCTTAAATTATACTGCCTCACCATTTATGATTCCTCAGTATTTATTCATTTCATGATTTTATTTTTTCTATTTATTTGAACCAATTTGAACTCCTATGAGAAAACTTTAAGCATATTAGAATGAGTTCAGTGATGCTTTTTCTTCATGTAGTCACTTGTAACATTTATTGTTTTACTAATATAATCAATGTTTGACAATTCAGAGTGTTTTGTGTTTTACTATTCATTGCTTGAACAATTCAGACTACTTTGTTGAATAATCTAGGAAATTTTCTTAACCCCTGGGAAGGGAGGGGCACATGAACTACTTTGAGAATCTGATGAAAGCTAAGTATATGTTCCTAAGAAATTACACTCATAAAATTTTGCATGCAATTTCAGAGGCTTCATGAGTTTAACAGGTCCCTGCTATTGTTACCTCATGGAATACACTGACAGAAAAAAAAATCCCAGTTTTTCCAAGTAAGAGTCAACCAGTCCTTCCCCATTTGCTTCTCTGAGAAGCAAAGCACACTAAAGCTCTGTGCCCTCTTCACCCATCCCAGAACTGAAACCCTTCTCTTGGCTGCCTTGTACTACAACAGCCTTAGAAGTGAATAGAACTTACTGAGTACCTATTGGACAGTCAGTCAGGATTCCCAGTGTCCAGGAAGCATCCACTTAGAGTATTTACAATCAGAAAAGGAAACTTCTTCATATTTTGCTGGAAGGCTTGTTTTCTGTCTTCCACACTGACAAACCTGTGAGTATTTATAAAGTTAAAGTGTAATGAGTCTGTTATCTTTTGTTATTCCAGAGCTTCCTGGGTACCAAGGGAACATTTTCTACAGAGTCTCTGTGAGATATTTTACATTTGATTTCAACCACTCTTGGGAATTAAAATCCCTGAATCATTCCAGTAACTAATGATGGATCAAGTTTTAAAGCTTTGGTGCATGTTCTCAAGTCCTTGAATGCTTGGAGACAGCCTAACTGCCCTTGGCAGGACATCTGCACTGGGTGGCTTCTGAAGTTGTGGCTGGAGTTGGGGGTCCAGTTAATGTTTTATAGGGAATTAGGTAAGGTAATGCAAAGATTGTATGAGTAGGATACACCTAGGGGACATTTTTGCTTGCAAGAGGAGACAGCCTTGGCTAGCATATTTATTACAACAGATGATGTAAGAGAAAAACAGTCTTAATTTCTCCTACTGTTATTATTTTTCCTACTGTTAAATATTTCCTGTTGAATCAAATTAAGGAATAAAATCATATTCAAAACTGGGTCAGCGACCAAATGTTCTAATGGTCCTATAGGCCTCCTTCTCTTTCTCTCTCCCTTTCCCATCCCCTTCTGGTTTGAAATTGGGGAAATCAGTACACTGATGTGGCCAGGTTACTTTATCAATGCATGTGGTCTTTCCTTATGGTCACTAGGGAAAAGAGATTAGAGCCTGTTCCTCAAGGTTATTAATTATAATGATTCAGAACCACCCTTAATGGATTGTTGCCAAAACACTGTCCTCAACCTCAGCATTTAAAGCAAGGCAGAGCTAAGGTGAGAGAATTCTTCAATTAGAAAGTATGTTTCTGTCACTTGTCAAATTCCTTAATATATATTACAGAGGAGGAAACTAGGTAGTTGAGGGCTCTTACCCATTAAAAAGAGTTTGTCTGTATCTTGTAGTGAGTAGGCAGCCTTTGAAATGAAGTGATAAGGTCACTGGAAGATGAAAAGAACCTCAAAATGTGGAAGGTGGATTAGAGGAGAGTATTTTAGGAGGGAACAATTGAGTCGAAACAGCTCAGAGCATTTTTGGGTAAAAGCAAGTACAAATGAAAGAGACTGGTGAGAAACTAATTGGATGAGGGTAAGGCGTGCCATATTGTGAAGCGTTTGTGTCAGACCTGGAGACATAGTTAGTGGCCTTTTCTAGTCAATTTTCCTTTTTTAAGTAACTTGTAGCAGGTAAATCTATGAGTTTTCATTCTGGTTAGAGGGAAGATATTTTAGGCTATACATGTAAAATGTAAGTTTGATATTAAAATATGGGGCACTATTGACTTCTTCATATGAAGTTTAAAGCATGATAATAAGATGTATAAAGTTGAATGAATAAGATAATAAGATGCTGTTATTTGACTCATACTGCAGGTATGTCCTCTTCCTACATGGACAAACATTCAAAGAGCTACCATAACATTCATTGCTAGATTGAACCCTCACAACCTTTTCTTTCCTGCCATTTTCAATATGACTTTATGTACTTTGTTGACCAATTGCATAGGTAGAACTATAGCATTAATTAACTAATTCATGTTTCAAGGCTATTATTACAATGTTAGGCTTTGTAATTGGCTCCAGACATTTTAACTTATCATTAGCAAATATAGTTGACTATGGGGATCTTTTTGGTTCATATTTCCTTATGCCCAATTAAAAATTTTAAATTCTTTTTTTTGCCCATGTTTTGTATTGCTTTTGATTTTTGTTATTGTACTATTATTATTTATTTGGATACGTCTCCCCCATGTACTTAACTTGTAAATGTACAAGCTTAAAACACACTTATATGTAACTTGAAGAGAAAAACAAAAATTGAAATACCCATCTCCTTAATTACTATAGAACTTAGTATAATGATATAAACTGGCCAAATGTTAAAGGATGAAAAAAGATATAGCATGTAAACAGTAATGAAAAGAAAGCAAGAGTGGCTGCATTAATGTCTTCAGTGGAAAGAAAATTACTAGAGACAGAGAGGGATATAACATGATAAACTTCTCAAAATGCTATTGTATTATGTTACCATTTGGAGAAATTCAGTAAAGAGTATATAGGATTTTTGTATTATTTCTTACAATTGCACATGAATCTATAATTATTTCAAAATAAAATATTTAAAAATTAAAGGTGGCATCATCAAGAAATATATATAAAAAATAAGCACTTATTTTTTTCCTTACGAACTATTTTGACAAGAAATTATACATTTCATTCCTTTATAACTTTGGGGGTGAACATGCAATGAAATATACAGATGATGTATTATTGAACTTCACACTTGACATCTATGTAAATTTATTAACCAATGTCACCTCAATAAATTTAATTAAATAATAAATAAATAAAAAGAAAAAAAACTAAAATGATATCTGGTACACTATGTTTACTATTGTGAGTCCCAAAATAATTAGAATGATTTACTAATTCATTTTTCTTAAACTATTGCACCCTCAAAACAATGCTTAGATGTTCTTAGACAAGACATGTATACCTATAATTTTCCCTGTCTTGATGGATTTTCACTGGAATATTCACAAACAAAGAATGTACTCAAGGGGCTATATCCCAAAAGATCCCAAATCTCATAAATATAGCCTTGCTCTACGGAGACAATTCTTTGGCATTTGTTCTTATTGTTGAGGTATCAACACCTGAAGGTAATAATTTTCCGTTTTATTGATACTGAAATGCTTTCTCTCATTTTTGATTAGAAGTTAAGTTTTGGTTATTCTAAGGAAATAATCATTTATTGAGCATCCACTTACCTTTGTGAACCATGGTTGCTGTTTTTATGTATATCATTTTATTCAACACAATAATCCTACAAAGTATATATATATTTTTAACAAAGTAATGAAGGGTTGAAGACTTTATGTAAATTGTCTAAGACTCTGTAGGTAGTCAATGGCTATATTGGAATTTCATCCCAGGCTTGTATGGCTCCGAAGCTCATGACATTTTGGACAATATTTTGTTTCCTTGTCATAATGGCAGTCATGACTGACTAAATTTGTGTCAAACATATCTATATTCTTTAAATTTTTGAGCTTTTATTCAGTCTTAGGTCTACATTTAGTTAATATTAAGTTCTAGTTCTGCCTTGAACAAAGATAAGGAAGTTGGAAATTGAAGTTCAGACTCATAATTACAAGGGGTTCATAAAGTGTTGTGGCATTCTACAGTTCACTTAATTCACAATGACATTAATCAAGCATTTCTGTTAAGAATAAAACTGTGACATAAAGCTGGCTGAGCCCATGGCTTGATGCTGTGTGTGCGTGTGCATGTGTGTGTATGTGAGTTCAATCTTCTTGATAATGAATATTTGAAGAAAAATAAATATTATTATTCTAAAATTTTAGTTGATTTTTATTGCTCAAAAAATACCTAATACCTATCTATAGCCATGCCACCCTGAACAAACCCTATCCTGTCTGATCTTGGAAGCTAAGCAGGGTCGGGCCTGGTTAGTACTTGTATAGGAGACCACCTAGGAAGATCAGGTGCTGTAGATGTAAAAAAATAGAAAATAAGGGATTGTAAGCTGACAAGGTCCTTGCAATCTGTGAGGTCAAAGGTTGCCTTGACAAAAAAAATAAAAAGGAAGAAGAAATACCTAATACCTAACAACATGAAGTAAATATGGGTTAAGTTGGTAAAGGTAAAAAAATTTTTTCCAAGTATTTCTGGCCTTATGTCAATAAACATATATACTATTAAATTTTACATGAGGTATGAACGCACTTCTTACCAAATTTACACTAGAGTGTCATGGTTTTGTAACTTATTATATATCTTCTGTAAATATAAGTATGCACATTATAATATTTTCTTCTGTTCTAATATCAATTTGTTTTGCTTTCAGTGGGCACCATTTTCAGTACAGATGGGGACTGGAAACTCTACAACTGTAACAGAGTTCATTATTTTGGGGTTAACAGAGGATACTACAATATGTGTCATTTTATTTATTGTGTTTCTAGGAATCTATGTTGTCACCTTAATGGGCAATGGCAGCATAATCATGTTAATCAGAAGCAGCCCTCAGCTTCATACCCCCATGTACCTTTTCCTCTGCCACTTAGCCTTTGTAGACATCTGTTACACCTCATCAGTCACACCTGTTATGCTCATGGGCTTCCTCAGGGAAGGAACCTCTATCCATGTTGCTGGCTGTGTAGCCCAACTCTGTTCTGGGGTCACATTTGGGACAGCTGAGTGTTTCCTGCTGGCTGCCATGGCCTATGATCGCTATGTAGCCATCTGCTCACCACTGCTCTACTCCACCCAAATGTCTCCCAGAATCTGCATTCTCTTAGTGGGGATGTCCTACCTAGGTGGATGTGTGAATGCTTGGACATTTACTGGCTGTTTATTAAGTCTATCCTTCTGTGGGCCAAATAAAGTCAATCATTTTTTCTGTGACTATTCACCACTTTTGAAGCTTTCCTGTTCTCATGATTTCACTTCTGAAATAATTCCAGCCATGTCTTCTGGCTCCATCATTGTGGTCACTGTGTTTATCATTGCTCTGTCTTATGTCTACATTCTTTTCTCAATCCTAAAAATGAATTCCACTGAGGGGCGCCGTAAAGCTTTCTCCACCTGCACCTCTCACCTCACAGTGGTCACTCTGTTTTATGGGACCATCACATTCATTTATGTGATGCCCAAGTCCAGCTACTCAACTGAACAAAACAAAGTGGTATCTGTGTTCTACATGGTGGTGATCCCCATGTTGAACCCCATCATTTACAGCCTCAGGAACAAGGAAGTTAAACAGGCGATGAGAAAATTGATGGTTAGAACATATTGGTTGTCATAAGGTACCAAATATATAATAAATATTATATAAAGAGGGCCTTTTTTTTTTCAGAGAAATGGATAACGTACTAAGAAAATTTCAGTATATATTCACAATATAGACCCACAAACTTCATTGTAGGATTCGCAAGAAAATTCAATGTAAAGAATAAATGAACATTCACTAAGATAAGAACATCTAGCAGAAAATATGTGTTTTATCCTTTCTTCACCCACCATTTCTTGTATCTACAAGAACAAATATTTTCAAATCAGTTCTATGTTCTTTGAACACAGTCTTTGGAACTAACACCCAGAGGCACCTGAAACTCTTTGGATGGGAAATAAAGCATAGTTATGCCACCCAAGATCTTGTCATCTGAAAGAGATGGTGTCCATGCTGTACAGATAATGTAAAGGTTGAAATCAGTGATTCTGGTAGTTATAAAGCTTCCATTGCTCTGTGATCTGAGCAACATTAACAAGATTCCTTCCACGGTACCTCTGCAGGTGAGCCTCCTCAAGCCAACTCAGAAGATATCTGAAAGCTCCATTTAGTTACTAGCTCTTTCTTTTTAGGAATCTATTCGACAAAATACATTAAAGAGTTCCCGAGACTACTGGGGGCTAATTGTCATGACCTACCTCCTTTCTAGATGAAGAAAGAAAGTGATTTTTTAGGTTGTTTCAATCTTGTCAAATGAATGTGGCATACTTCTGTAATGTATGTTAAACCATTTCTCTTCTTCCTAATCCTATTGTCTCTAATATTGAAATTCTCCAATCTCTTGCATATAATTTACTGAAATTTCTTGCACAAAATTTATTGAAAATAACCCCTAAATGCTCTTTTAAAGTGGACTAAGTTGCATTTATAGAATTTAAAATTATTTGTATTATGACATACCTATTTGTGTTTCTTCTTCCAGTTGTATTTCTATGTAAATTTTTTTAATTAAAAAAATACCATTTTTAGAAACCTTACTTACATTTTAATAAAAATGTAAACACTAAATTAATCTTAATACAAATTATAACATCATTTTTCTTTTTAATCATCAGCGATGATTCTACTGTCTCCAACATTAAGTCCAGAGTGATACCTACATGGTGATGTGAGATGTCACTCCTTTTTGCCCTCCCTTTAAAAAAACCAAATAGGCATCCATCTACAAACAAAAGTGTCTCATTGAGAGTTATGGGACCAAGCACCCCACATATCAAGGAATGTAGGAGGAAGTAATAGGCAGAAAGACCTCAGTAAGGGTTTCAAAACCAGCAGGAGTCAGTGAACCTGCCCCAACCCCTCTGGGCCCTGTTCAGGGAAAACTTGAAGAGTGCTGACTTTGGCAGAAATCAAAAGATGAGACTTTGTGGAAGTCCAGTCTTACAGAGGGCTATTTTAGTACATCATTGGAGAAAAAATATATATAAGTTTTGACACATTGGTGACTGAAAGAAGAACTTTGCTGGTGCCTCCTCCCCCAAGACAACACTGCTAGGGGCTGAAATAGTAGGCAGTGCCTTCTCTGATGGAGGAAAGGGAGAACAGTGAATGAGTGCCTGGCTTCCCCAGCTGTGCAGGACACTGTTAGAAAAACGCCCTCTCTCCAGCAGCATCCGTACTATGAGGTAGGACCTCCATGACTAGGGAGAGTTAGGAGATCAGGACAGAGGCAGACAATATTAAGGGGCATTAAAGGAAAACAGTTAGGCTGACTGATGTGCTCAGTACTTCAGGGGAAGTCTACCCACAGCCTTTGGGAGAACCTCATCAAGGGGCCCCCGATTGGGCATGCAGACACCCTTAACACACAAAGTGGTAAACCCTAACCTCTCTGCGTTCTGCAGATGGCTTCTTGTGCGTGTTCCTGAGTGCAGTGAGAGCAAGCACTCCAGTAAATGGAGTGCTCTCAGAAAACTGGAACAGGTTCCGTAGGCAAGGCAGAAACTATGAACTTGAACTGTAGTACTACTTTCTAGAAAACAAAAGAGGTTTCCAGCAGCAGTGTGGTGAGTTGTAAAAACCAGGGAAAATGTAAAAGCTTAAGAATTCAGGGCTTAAGATGATGATGGTCAAGATGATGATGGTCAACAGGTAAATGCTGTTCTTGCCTCCTCCCATGAACACCTCAAAATTACAAGTAAAGTATGGAACAACCATCATGGAGAATCGCTCGAAGTCTGGCTGAACAGAAGTCCTATAAATAAGGAGATACAGAAGAAGCTACCACGAGACTGGTAGGAGTTACAGAGATGCAGAATAGGCTGGTGCTATACCCATATGTGGCAGTTAAATATTGGGAGGGCTATCTTGGCCATGGAGGTCCCCCCTGGGCAGTGAGGGGTCCGAGCCCCACACCAGTCCAGGGTTCCAGTGCTGGGAAGAAAATTCCTTATAATTTTTGGCTGTGAAAACCAGCAAAGGTTGTGGCTGAGTGAGACAGAAGATGGCTGGAGTCCTAGGTGTTCCTCTTAAAGGGCCCACATGTGGACTTACTGACAGACTCACTCACTGTGAGTTCCAACACTGGGGTAGCTGTTTGAGAAGCACAAGGGACATACAGGGAGGACTGAATTATCTGGCCTTAGGAAAAGGGCTGGAGGGGCAGCTTTCTCTCAGACAGAAGTACTAGCAGATGCCATTGCTCCTTAGTTAAGTTCTCTCACCACCCAGCCTGTACATGCAGGTGGGCACCGTATTTGAGTCTCCATCAACCTAGCTAACACTGTCTGCTCTGCCCTGGTGATTTCCTGAGACCTTGTCTACTCAACTTGTAGGCCCAACCAAGATGCTTCCAGTGGCTTTTCCATACAAATGGACTGTCTTTACTCATGTTGAGGCCTTTCCTAAAATCTCTCAAAGGTTCACAAACCCCAAACAAGTGGCATCTGTCCTCAGCATGCTCTGTACATCTTATTAAACAGATCCAAATCCAGCACTAACAACATGCAGCCTTGGTTCGCAGCTTAGCCTCTCCTAGGCACCTATAAGCCAAGCATACATGGCAAATCACTTTGTAGTTCATACCAAGTGGCCTCAGGCAGGACACAGGCAGCAGCTGACTTTGTACTGAACCCCTCCTAAGAGGTCCCAGAACCAACAGTCCTATGGCCAGCTTCAGACTATACCAGAGAACCACCCAATCATCTCCACAAATGACCAATCTAAAGAGCAGACTTGGCAGGCACCAGAGATCCATTAAAGTGAATCCTGTTCTATAGGGTCAGCCCCTGCAAAGCAGTTCCTTCACTGTAGTCATGGCAAGTCTTCACAACCAATCAGCCTGAGGGTCAATCCCTCTCATTGATGTGCCAAGAGCAATCAAGTCTCAACTACAGCAGAAGGGCACACACAATTCACACAGGTGACAAACCTAGAGAACCTGTCTCAGGTGATAAGGGAGACTGTGTTACTAGGCCCTACCAGACACCTATTACATAAAGAAACTCTATTAAGACTAAGAGACATAGCAGCCATATTTCATACATAGAAACAAACACAGTGAGGCAGCCAAAATTAGGAGAGAAAGAAACATGTCCTAAATAAAAGAAGAGAACAAAGCTCCAGAAAAAGAGCTAAACAAAATGGAGACAATCAATCCATCGAATGCAGAGTCCAAAACATTGGTCATAAGGATGTTCAATGATCTCAGTAAGAACTTTAACAAAAAGATAGGAAAAATACAAGTGGAGATAGAAAATATAAAAAACTAATCATAAAAAAAGAATATAATTAATAACTGAAATGAAGACTACATTAGAGGGAATCAACAGATTAGATGAAGCAGAGGATCAAATCAGTGATTTAGAAAAGAAGGTAGCAGAAAACACTAAATCAGAACAGCAACAAGAAAAAAGAATCCCCACCCCTCAAAATGAGGAAAGTTTAAGGGGCCTCTGGGACAACATTAAGCGTACCAACATTTGTATCATAAGGGTATCAGAAGTAGAAGAAAGAGAGAGGAAGGAATTGAAAACCTATTTGAAGAAATAACAACAGAAAACTTCCCTAACTTGGTGAATAGACAAATAAGATATACCCAAAGAGGTTAATACATCATTAAATCAACATGCCAAAGGTTAAAGATAAAGAATCTTAAAAGCAGCCAGAGAAAAGCAGTTAGTTACTTGCAAGGGAGCTCACAGAAACTTTGCAGGCCAAAAGGGACTGGCACAAAATAATCAAAGTGAAGGAAAGCAAGGACCTACAACCAAGATTACTCTACCCAGGAAAGCTAACATTTAGACTCAAAGGACAGATAAAGAGTTTCCCACATAAGATAAAGCTGAAAGAGTTCATTGTCACCAAACCAATATTACAAGAAATGTTAAAGGGACTTCTTTAAGAAGAAAAAAGATAAAAAATATGAATAATAAAATGGCAATAAGTACATATCTATTAAAAATTACTTTAAATATAAATGGATTAAATGCTCCAATTAAAAGATGCAGGGTGTCTAGGTGGATAAAAAACCAAGATCAAGCCTGGTGATAGCTGGTTGTCCAGAGCAGAATTTTAGTTCAATTTTAAGTCCTACCCAAAACCCCTATAATTTACCTGTAGGCTTAAATTATAATCTAACAGGGTACAGCCTTTTAGAAACAGGGTAAAACCTTAACTAGAGAGTAAGTATATATATTTACATAGTTGGCCTAAAAGCAGCCACCAATTAAGAAAGCGTTCAAGCTCAACAGACCCCATATACCTTAATACAGAAAATCGCGCACGAACTCCTGGACCAACACTGGACTATTCTATTAAAAAATAGAAGAAATACTGTTAATATGAGTAACAAGAATCAATTTCTCCAAGCACAAGCTTATATCAGAACGGATGATCCACTGATAATTAACAATAAAATAATTTCACCCCACAACTTAAAGCCTTATTCAATTAATTGTTAACCCAACACAGGAGTGCACCCAAGGAAAGATTAAAATAAGTAAAAGGAACTCGGCAAATATCAAACCCTGCCTGTTTACCAAAAACATCACCTCCAGCATATTAATTATTGGAGGCACTGCCTTCCCAGTGACATCCGTTCAACAGCCGCGGTATCCTGACCATGCAAAGGTAGCATAATCATTTGTTTTCTAAATAGGGACTTGTATGAATGGCCACACGAAGGTTTTACTGTCTCTTACTTATGATCAGTGAAATTGACCTTCCCGTGAAGAGGCGGGAATCCAAAAATAAGACGAGAAGACCCTATGGAGCTTTAATTAATTAACTCACAGATAGACAAATAACCTTCTTAGGAACACAAAATACTTCCGATGAGTTAACAATTTAGGTTGGGGTGACCTCGGAATACAAAATAACTTCCGAGTGATAAAAGTCAAGACCAACAAGTCAAAACATCACACTACTTATTGATCCAATAAAATTGATCAACGGAACAAGTTACCCTAGCGATAACAGCGCAATCCTATTTGAGAGTCCATATCGACAATAGGGTTTACGACCTCTATGTTGGATCAGGACATCCCAATGGTGCAGCCGCTATTAAAGGTTCGTTTGTTCAACGATTACAGTCCTACCTGATCTGAGTTCAGACCGGAGCAATCCAGGTCGGTTTCTATCTATTTTGTGTTTCTCCCAGTACGAAAGGATAAGAGAAGCAAGGCCAACTCAACATAAGCGCCTGAATATTAATAGATGACAATATCTTAATCTAGTAATTGCATAACACCAAACCCAAGAAAAGGGCCAATGTTAGGGTGGCAGAGCCCTGTAATTGCATAAAACTTAAGCTTTTATAGTCAGAGGTTCAACTCCTCTTCCTAACAAAATGTTCATAATTAACTTACTAATAACAATTATCCCAATCATACTGGCTGTAGCCTTCCTAACGCTCGTAGAACGAAAAGTATTAGGCTATATACAATTATGAAAAGTTCCTAACGTAGGGCCTTACATATGCTGCCTGGATTGAAAAACACACAAGACAAAGTAAAGGGATGGAAAAAGATTTTTAATGAAAATGTTGACAACAACAACAAAAAGCTGGAGTAGCAATACTTATACCAAACAAAGTAGTCTTTAAAACAAAAAGCATAACAAGAGGCAAAATACCTATTAATCCCACTTCTTGATATTTATCTGAAGAAACCCAAAACACAGTTTTGAAAGGACATGTGAATCCATATGTTCATTGAAATAATAGCCAAGATACAGAAGCAACCTAAGTGTCCATCAATAGATGAATGAATGAAGAAGTGATACATATATAGAATGGAACATTACCCAGCTATAAAAAAGAATGAAATCTTTCCATTAGCAACAACATGAATGAGCTTAGAGAGTATTATGCTAAGTAAAATAAGTCAGACAGAGAAAGACAAATACCATATGATTTCATTCATATGTGGGATCTAAAAGTCAAAATAGACAAATAAAAGAGAAACAAACTCAGATACAGACAGCATTTTGAGGGTTGCCAGATAGGAGGGAAGATAAGTGGGGATGGGAAGGAATTAAGAGGTACAAAAACAGTCATGGGGATGTAAAACATAGCATAGGGAATATAATCGTCAATATTGTAATTACTATATATGGTGTAAGATGGGTACTAGATTTATCAGGGTGATCACTTAGTGAGTTATATAAATGTCTAATCACTGTGTTGCACACCTGAAACTAATTTAATATTGCATGTCAAGTATAATTGAAAAATAAAAAATTAGTTAAAAAATAAATTGTTCAACAGATTCTAAAAAAAAAAAAAAAGAATCTGTAACAAGAGGGACCAAGAAGTGTGCAGCAGGTGTATCCATACATGGTCAAAGTATACCCCAGACATAACAGGACCAATGAACAATATATCCCACATGAATACAACTAGGAGCTATCTGCTGCTGCAAATGTGAAAGTAACAACATAAAACTAGAAGAAATATAAGGAATAAAAAACATGATGGCCTGAGGGGCCCCCTTGACATTTCCACTTGAAATTATAATAAGTTGAACAGCTATAATCCAACAAGGATTTCCAGCCTAACACACATTTCTGAGAGATTTGGGCATTGAAACATCTGAACATGGGTGAATTGGGGCAAACGGGGGAGGAGGGAAGGAAGAAGAGCAGAGATGGGGCCACAGATAAAGCCCAGAGCTTGGAGAGAGATGAGAAATCCGATTGCTGAGTGTACTCTCTGTAGTCCCAAGTACTCCTGCCTCAGTGATTGGCATATACTATGGCTAACTCCAGAAAGCTATCAGGGCAGAGACCAGAATACAGAAGACAGCTGTATTCTAACAGCTCTCACTGCTTTTGAATGGCAGATACATCTCTAGGTAATTACTGACAGAAAAACAAAGCTGCAAACATATCAGCAGCCTCTCTCAACCCAACCTGCTTTTACCCACTGAGGCAGATCCCAGCATAGGGATCTGAGACACTTCAGAGAGGACACTAAAACTGCATCTGGCTCCTGGGACAGCACTGGGTCTTCAGGGGCTAGGAACTCAACTGCCTACCACATTCTCCCACACAGATGGAGCCCTGAGATGAGGCAACCTTGTCACAAAGGAGATAACCACTTTCCCAGAGAATAAAAGGCAATTGTTGCCCAGCAGAAGGGGAAGACTAGGCAGTGCGGGAGGCTTGTGCGCCACCTATTGAAAAAAAAAAAAAAAGAAATACCTCTTATCAAACTGCTAAAGAAGCATTAGTCTTGATAATAAAAACTGCAGAGTTTATTCCCGTAAATGCCTAGGAGGGGAAATAACCCATCAAATACCATGAACAACCAAGGTAACAAGGCAGCTCAGAAAGAAAATGAGCACTAGAGAAGAATGCATAAGCAGCTGTTTTGGAATGGAAGGTTCTGTATATATCAATTATATCCAGTTTGTCTAATGTGTCATTTAAAGATGCTATTTCTTTATTGAGTTTCTGTTTGGATTATCTGTACATATCTGACAGTGGGGTATTTAGGTTCCCTACTACAATAGTGTTTTGGTCTGTTTCTCTTTTTAGTTCTGTTAGTAAAAGCTTTACATATTTTTGGGCTCCCTGATTGGGAGCATAGATATTAATTAATAAGAGTTATGTCTTCTTGGTGCATGATTCCCTTTAACATTATAAAGTGTCCCTCAGTATCTTTCTTTACCTTTTTTATTTTGAAGTCTATTTCATCTCATATTAGTACAGCTACTCCTGCTTTTCTCTGAATGCCATTTTCTTGAAATATCCACCCTTTCACTTCAAGTCTATATTTGTCTTTGGAGCTGAGATGTGCCTCCTGGAGGCAGCATATGGTTGAGTTTTCTTTTTTGATTCATTTTGCAACTGTGCTTTTTTATTGGAGAGTTTAGTCCATTTACATTTAGGGTGATTATTGAAATATGAGGTCTTCTTATAACCATTTTATCTTTTGCTTTCTGGTAGCTCGGTGTCCTTGTGTTTCTACTTTCTTTATTTTGGTTAGCTTTTGTAGATTTTGCCTCTAGTGCTTCTTGTTTTATGTTATATACTTCAGTTCTGAATCTTTGATGTGTGGTTACCATTACAAATATGTAAAGGATAATTATATAGATACAGCTGTCCATTTTCTTCTGCGTGTGCCTTATCTCTATTCCCCTTAGCAAATTTGGATCTTTGAATCTTCCCTTTTTCAGTAACTGTTGTCTCCATTTGTCCTTATGTATAGCAATTCTCTTCTTATCGTTTAAGCTTATAATGCCTTGTTCTTAGTAAAGATTGTACTCCTCTGCTTCTATTTGCCTGATAATCACCTTACTCCTAATTATGTATTATTTTTTTTGGTCATTTTGTTTTGGGTGAGCTGACCTCTTTCAGTATTTCTTGTAGTGCAGGCCTCATAGTGGAGAATTCCCTCAATTTTTGTATGTCTGGAAAGGTCTTGATTTCTCCTTCATATCTAAAGAAGAGCTTAACTGGACACATTATTCTAGGCTGGGCGTTCCTTTCACTTAATATTTTGAATATGTGATTCCACTCCTTTCTGGCTTGTAAGATTTGTGCTGAGAAGTCTGATGATAATCTAATGAGTTTTCCTTCATAAGTTATTGTTTTCTTCTCCCTCATTGCCCTGAGATTTGTGTCTTTGTCATTGATTTTTGATAATTTTAATACAATGTGTCCTAGTGAAGGCATTTTTGAGTTGAGATAATTGGGTGTTCTGTTGACTTCTGGAATTCCAAGCTCCAACCCATTCCTTAAATTTGGGAAATTCTCATCTACTTGTCTGAAAATGCTTTCTGATCCTTGCTGTTTTTCCTCGCCTTCAATAATGTCCATTATTATTTTGTTTCCTCTTGTAGTTCTTATATTTCTCTTTCATTATTTTTCATTCTTTGGTTCTCTCTTCTTCCTTCTGATTTATTTCTAGATTTCTGTCTTTGATATCACTAATCCTTTCCTCTATTTGGTTGACTCTATTTCCCAAACTTGCTATTTCATTTTTCAACTCTTGCAGTGTGTGTGTGTGTGTGTGTGTGTGTGTGTATCTCCAGAAGATCTATTCTGTTCTTTTTGTGGGTTTCAATCTCCTTGCTCTGCTCATCTAGTTGTTTTTTCAATTACTGAAATTGTTGATTTGAGTTGTTTTGGATCTCATTGAGTTTTCCAGAAGTACCATCCGGAATTCTTTGTCATTTAAGTTGCATATTTCTATGTTGGTAAGCTTATTTTTCTGGAGATTTTTCTCTTTCTGAGCTACCTTGTCACTTTGGTTGTTCATGGTGTTTAATGGATTATTTCTCTGCCTGGACATTAATGGAAGTGTATTCAAATTTTTTTCCAGAAAGAAGATTTATTATATAGAGGTCTCTCTTCAGCCTGCTGTGAAGAAGGTGTTTTTCTTTGGTTTCCAGTAGGTGGTGTCTAAGCCTCTTGGATCCCTGCTTTATATAAAGCCATAATAATGCCTTTTTTTCCTTATAGATTTTAAATCACATTAACTACTCTCAGTCTCAGTCCCTGTCACTGTTAGTGACAGTTTTGGTAGCATTTGCTCAGAATCCCCTGGGGCTCCTTGGTGATTGGTCTTGGAGAATATAGGATGGAGGGTCCCTCTGGGATAAGGGTTGGGGTCTGTGGCTTTGTCTTGCTTTTGCAACCCTAGTCTGTATAAATCAACTGTTATTTCTCTGCCATCCTGCTTCTCTGCTTCCTGCCCTGATGACTGGGCCCTGCTGCCAGCCATATGGAGCTCATAGCACTCCCATGCAGGGCTGTTCAGGGAACTCACCACACCTCCTCTCCTCCTACTACTACAGGGAGCTCTAGTGCCTGTGAGAGGCAGCTTTCTTATTTCTCCCAGTCCACTGCTCGACACCTGGGGTTCTGACTTGCGGTATCTCTTATGTGCAGATCCCACATTCAGACGTGCTGGTGTGCAGTTTGGGTGTTTTTTTGGTTGAGTTTTAGATGTTCAGCTTATTGTTGTTTCAAGGGGAAAGATCTGGGGATGTCTCTCACTCTGTCATGGATCTCTAAACTCCAGGAAATCTCTATATCTACTACTTCAGGGATACTGGTGGTGGGTCAGAGGCTCGCAAGGGATTCATACTGAGAAATTCTGCATTACCTGACACCAGAATGAGGGCTGGAAGGGCAGCAACCACTGTGACTTAGTTGGGCCCCTCTATGGGGCTATCTACAGACTGCCAGCTTGACTGTCAGAAAGAAAATGAAATATTTCCAGAAAATAAACTTTAAAACATGCAAATATGTGATTTAAATGACAAAAATAATACAAGATCATAGTTCTGAACAAAATCACGAAGATGCAAGAAAACTCAGATAGGCAGTTTTTAAAACCCAGAAATAAAATCAATGAACAAAAGGAATACTTCAGCAAAGAGACTGAAACTTCAAACAAGAACTCAATGGAAATTCTGGAGCTGAATAACTCATTAAAAGAGATGAAGAATAAAACAGAAAGCTGAGGAAAAAGAGCTGACAGGATGGAGGAAAGAATTAGTGATATTGAAGACTGAAATCTGGAAATGATGCAGATGGAAGGAGATGGAAACTTGAGAGTAAAAATAAAAAATGAAAGAACTCTACAAGAACTATCTGATACCATCAGAAAGAGAAACATAAGAATAATGGGTATACCTGAAGGAGAAGAGAGAAGAAGGGAACAGAAAGCCTATTCAAACAAATAATTGGGATCTAAAATGGGATCCTCAAACCCAATAAACAAACAGAACACCTTATTATCTAAATCCAAAAAAACCTTCTCCATGGCACATTATATTAAAATTATCAAAAATTAATGACAAAGAAAGAATTCTCAAGGCAGCCAGGGAAGACAATAATGTATAAAAGAAAACCAATTAGGTTATCATTGGATTTTCAGCAGAAACTTTACAAGCTAACAGAAAGTAAATCAAATATTCAAATTCCGAAAGACAAAAATTACCAGCCAAGAATAATATATCCAGCAAAGTTCTTTAGATATGAAGGGCAAATAAAGATATTTCTGGATGTATAGAAGCTAAGGGAATTTTCCACCGTAAGGCCTACATTACAGAAAATAATGAAGGGGGTTATTCTACCTGAGGCAAAAAGACAAAAAAATACAAAATTATGAGTAAGATGACTAAAGACAAACAGAAACAGGAAATTGCAAACTTTATTAAGAACAAGGTATTATAAACTTAAATATTACATAATGGTTAAAGGTCAAAAACATTTTCAAAAGAGAAGAAAATAGTTATTGCATTTCAGAAATGAACTTAGCATAAATAATTCAAGACAACAAAAACAGAAAAGGAAAGGGAGTAGAGCTCTGAACTTGCAAAGAGGAATAAAGGTAAGACACAGGTAGAAGAAAAAGAACTACTGTAAGAAAAAGGAAGATAAAAGAAAAAATAAAGAAAAAAGAAAATGAAATAGTAATATTGTAAAATACGAAATTTTCTTTTACATAAATTTAAGAGTAACCACACATACACAAATCCAGAACTGTGACACATAACATAAAACAAGAGGAAACAGAGGGAAAAATCAGAGAACATCACCAAATTAAAATACCAGACAAAACCACAAGGAAAGAAACAATGGAGAGACCAAGGTACCAGAAAACAAAAGACAAAATGGCTATAGGAAAACCTATGTGTCAATAATCACCCTAAATGTAAATGGACTGAACTCACCAATAGAAAGGCACAGAATTGCATACTGGATCCAAAAACAAAACCCAATCATATTCTGCCTTCAAGAGACACATCTCAGCTACAAGATAAATATGTTTCTACATTTTGATCTTTGTTTTATTAATTTAATGCTATTGTCTATGAATTCCAGTTTGAGTCTAATATTTTTATCCCTGTTAGCATGTTTTTTATCTTTTTTTAGCATGCATCAGAAATGTTTCTTTTAAGTCTGATACACATAACCTGCACTACCATCACTGACATCAAGAAATAGAATTTATCAGTATGATAGAAGCCGACATGGGATTTTATGGAGTATGAACCCAGAAAGCACATACTGGCAGCACTTCCCACACCTAGTGCAGGTGACTGGTTCATGTATGGTGTGTTATTCCACCTTGGTAAATGAAATGAGTGGAATCTTTGGACTGCAGTCTGTGAATGAAAATCCTTTTTCCTCAGGATAACTGGTACATTTTCCAATGGACACAGATTAGATAGAATGTATCCCTAAGTGTTGTTGGCAGCCTTACTGCTGCCATGAGGAGTGAACTTCCTTGAGAAAGAAATCTGCTCCAGGAAGGCAGTGGTGAGAAGTAGACGAAGGTAACCTGCATTCTGGCCACATGACCCAGTTCCAGACAAAGCCAAGTTTGCACATTTATTCATCTCTTCACTCTGCTGAGACTGAACCAATGGCCTATTAATTTTTCAAGCCAGTTTGGACTGATCCTCGAGTCTCTGATTCTCATATTCCATGAGATTAATGACATTATGTTTATTTTACAAAAAAAGCAAAAGAATCAGAGAAGCTAAATGATTTGTTTAGATCACACAAACGAGGCCAGATCTTTTCACTTCTAGTTTAAAATTTCTACCTATGAAGACCATTTAATAACATTTTTCTCAAAAATGTTCAGTGACTCTATATTTCAACTAGAAATGATCAAACGTTCTACTTGCATGGTGGGAGGGCACCCAGGCTTTCTACAGAGGCTTCAATCTACTTTCCTTAACTTGCTTCCCACCACTGCCCAAACCGTGCATCCTGTCTCATCAGATCCTTTACCTCTAGCTCATCTGCCTTTGCTCACCCCGCCACTCCCTTCTTTCCCCATTTACAACCTTTATTCAGCCTCTGCTTTCACCTCGTGATGGGAGATATCATGGTGAAACTGAGTCTCCTGTGCGAAGAGGTATTTTTCCCTATGGGAATATGAAGATGCTGTGGCTCCACATCTGTGCTCTTGAGCTTTTTCACCAGAGGGGCCAAGTTCAAGCCTCTTTAGTTATCATGCAAAAATATGAAAAAGTGTTTATGAAGTTATTCCATTTTCTCTAGGGAAGGGTTCTCCAGGGCATATATATAATAAAATGCCATAAAATGATGTTCTAGAATCAGTGTATCAAATTACTGAGTTGTATTTATGAGAAGATGGTTTTTTACCAGAGGTAAAACTTCTGATAAAGCAGTGTGAAATTCAAAGAGACAGAGTCAATAGGTAAGAAAATGAAGATTCTGCTTGTGTGTCTGTTGGGATATCCACCTACATTGCTCCTCCCTGATAGCTGGAGGTGTTGAAGTAAAGTCTAGTGCTCAGGAATAACAGACACAGCTGAAATATTTAAGTCAGCTTTTTATCTTTACAGAGAAGAGTTCAAGCAATAATTGGAGGTAAAAGTACTTTGCATGTATCAATCTTAAACTTTAGAAGTTTGTAACTGGAAGGGAACTTGGTCAAAAAATGTCTAAATCCTACCTTTTTCAATTGCAAGGATGAAACCTAGAGAAGGGAGTGACCCTCCTAAGTATTTCATATAGTGGGTTATTCAAGACAGCATTAGGCTGTTCTAAGGTCTAGAGAAAATGCAGAGCATCTGTGGTCAGCTCTTTACCAATCACAAATGTTCTGTTCCATAACATGTTTACAATTAGTTCTATGAGGTTTTCTATTTTATTTACATGATACCCTAAATTCTCTAATTTTCAAAAATTTGTCCACTTTTAAGTATTTGCAACTAAGTACATGTTATTCTTTTTTTCCCCATTAGAAATAGGTTATAAATGTTTGACCCCGTGACATTTTACTTATTTTAGGTGATTTTTTGAAATCCAAAATGCAACTATTAAGTTAAATATACACATTTGCTTTTAATGAATATTTATGGTCAACTCAGAAATCAGTCAACTTGCCTTCTGTCTGCTAAAGTCCTACTAATCTTTACTCAAATAATGATTAATGTTCTCAGCTTACTTTGTCCTTACTGTGTTCTCCTGGGTTTCTCATCTCCCACAGTGTCTTTGCTGGTTTTCAAAACATCACAAAGGACAGAAGACCTCCATTGTATTGCTAAGATGTCATCAAATACTTTTGACCTGACATAACTTTCTCTTTCCACCTAACATAACTTTCACCGATGACATACCATAATTATGGTTGTTCATTCTTCCTCCATGTTCAAAAGTAATCTTCCCCTAATTAAAATGTCTAAAGCACTTGTTAACTACTTCTGCTTCCCAAAAGTGGTTTCACTTTTTTAAAAACACTCTGTTTCTTAAATGTAGGGTGGATTTTCCTCATTTTTTATTATTTATTCATCCAATATTGTCATAGCATGAATAATGGGCCAGGGCTTTGGTAGACACTGTGAATGTAGCAAGGAACAAAACAAAATCTTTGTTTCCTGGAGTTCACCTTTTTATGAAGGAGTTAGATTTATATATAAACTGTCAGTTGGTAATAATGGAGAAAAATAGAACAAGGTCTAATGAGAGGAGTTAGAGAGTACCAAGGTAAGGGTGGATGCTAGATCATGTAGTGTTCCCAGCTCTCTGTTGTGTGATCAAACGTGCACTAAGATTACTGAGCCTAGAAAATGTTAATTGCTTACTCAGTGTTTGTTTAATGATTAAGTGAGTTTCTTGATGAGAAGGCGGAGAGAGGGGGAAAAAGGAGGAGAGAGGGGGAAAAAGAGGGAGTGGAAATATTTAAACCACAATTCAGAATGACAAAAACTGGACTTCTCTTGAATCATCATGATCACAAGGACAAACCAGAGAGAACTGGCTCTTAAAATTTCCCATATAGGCCAATCTTAATAAAATTGGCCATGACCAGTCTATGCACAAATCAATGAGCCTGAAGTCAAGAATTATTTACATATTACTAAGATAAGTATATCTAAAATATAATCCCCGTTGTGTGTTCCTGCAGTTTTGATATTTAACCAAATCACATACAGGCATTTTGAACATGATAAATATTTATAATAAATATAAAAGAACCATGGTGTAACTTTTGAGTTATTAGGTTGTTACCAAAATTTTGTGGGTATCTTTTCCCATTCGTTTACTTTTTAATACTTTATTTTTTGTAGCAATGTATGATATAAAAAATGACAGCAATGTAAAGGGAATGGAACATAAGTTATTTATGATGTTTTAAGGCTATGTTTAATTTTCAAACTACATAAAGTAAAACTTACAAAAGAATTTCGATGTATTTCGTACTTTACAGACAAGATTCCTGAGCCACAGTCTTCACTTCCTCTTTCCTATTTGAAAGATTCAATAATCTGAGTAATTGGCCATTCTCCCAAATTGCCAAACTTAGTTTCTGTCAGGATGAGTTCTAGTTTATATGACCTGCCAAGACTGTCTGGGGTGACTGCAGACACAGATTCTCAGCTATTGAACTGTGACTTCATAATTCATATATTATGTCCATAAAAACAAAATATGCTCCACTACTGAAATGAAAAGGCAAAATCAAAGCTCTGTCGTTGAATTCATCCTCTTGGGATTTTCTAACTTTCCTGAACTCCAAGAGCAGCTCTTTGGAATTTTCTTGATTATTTATCTGATGACCCTGATAGGAAATGCCTTAATTATATTCATCATCTCCTTGGAACAGAGCCTCCACATTCCCATGTATCTGTTCCTCCAGAACCTGTCTGTGGTGGAGGTGAGTTTCAGTGCAGTCATCATGCCTGAAATGCTGGTGGTCCTCTCTACTGAGAAAACGTCGATTTCCTTTGTGAGTTGTTTTGCACAGATGTATTTCATTCTTTTTTTTGGCGGGACTGAATGTTTTCTCCTGGGGGCGATGGCATATGATCGATTTGCTGCAATCTGCCATCCTCTGAGTTACCCTATGATTATGAACAAAAGTGTTTTCATGAAATTAGTAATGTTCTCATGGGTGTCAGGCATCATGGTAGCTACTGTGCAGACCACATGGGTTTTCAGTTTTCCCTTTTGTGGCCCCAATGAAATTAATCATATCTCTTGTGAAACCCCAGCAGTGTTAGAGCTTGTATGTGCAGACACCTTTTTGTTTGAAATCTATGCATTCACTGGCACCATTTTGATTATTGTGGCTCCTTTCTTGTTGATACTCTTGTCTTATATTCGAATTCTCTTTGCAATCCTGAAGATGCCGTCAACTGCTGGAAGGCAAAAGGCCTTTTCCACCTGTGCCTCCCATCTCACATCTGTCACCCTCTTCTATGGCACAGCCAGTATGACCTATTTACAGCCCAAATCTGGCTACTCCCCAGAAACCAA
>PVKZ01006121.1:0-40241 GCA_004027375.1 Macroglossus sobrinus
AGGAAGGGGATTCCTTCACAGACCCTACACTCTTGAAAACTAGTGACCTCTGGCTGGGGTTGGTCCTATCCTTGGGGATATAGGCGCCCCGTAAGCCGGATGGAGGCCACCAAGAAGGGCTCCTAGGTGCACTGAAAGGCATCAGAAGTTCCCCTTGCAATGTTTCATTCGGTCATGAAGAATACCAGTTACAGAATGGTAAGTACAGTGTGGTCCTATTTGTGGCTTTTTTTTTTTTCCACTTACTTAGTAAATTTGTTGTGTGGATGGAAGACGACAAGCATAAAGGGAACAAGATATGAATCCAGAAATCAGTATTTAGATATGGACACAGATGTGCTTGTGTATGCCTAGAATGTGTCTGAGGAGCTCTACAAAAAACTGGTGAGGTGAGCCTGTCTTAGTTGAGGTTCCCCTGAGATAAGACTTTGGGTACAGGTGGTTTTGGGGGGAGGTGATCTCAGGATATAAAAATGAGGGAGAAAAGAAAATAAAACAGAGAAGAAATCATACTAAATGAAATAAGCCAGACATAAAAAGTTAAAAACCTCATAATATCACTTATATGTGGGACATAAACCTAAAAGCAACAAATAAACAAATGAGACTCATGGACATGGACAGTAGACTAGTGGTTATCAGAGAGTAGGGGGGATGAGAGAGGGGGAGGTAGATGGGGTAAAAGGGATTAAATATGTGGTGACATTAAAGAATTAAAAATAAATTAATTTAAAAAGAAACAGGGAAGAGAGGCAAACAAGAAAGAGTGTGTTGATGAGTCGACACTGCTGTGGGTGACTGGGGCACATTTGCAGGACCCTCTGAATGCACCTCAGGATAGTGCCACTGGAGGCTGGGGAGCTGGAAGCATTTATCCATTAACCCCTGTATCCCCCATGGTTGAGGGCTACCCCCAAGGGTATGTCCAGGTTGCACCTGCATCTAGCTGGGTGGCCACCTGCAACTTGGGGGACACTAGAGTGATGCATGCCACGGCAGTGCCAGAACAGTGGGGCTGGGACTGTCCACCACAGCGGCTCTGGTTCACAGAGCCGCTGTGGTGGACAGAACCAGGCGGATCAAGGGGATGAGGTGTGGGCACCCCAAGAATCTGCTAGCAAATGGGGATGGCTGGAGAGCACTTAGCTTGTCTACAATTATATTCTCTTGTGTGTTGATTTTTAAAGTGCATTAAGCACAAGAAAGCTGGAAACTCACCTCTTTATCTGCCATCTAGGTAACCTTGATGATCTGTTTGGACTATATAGCCTTCTAGCATTATTGTTTTATTGTGTGGATTTATGTAGCAGATAAAACTTTGTGCCCTTTTTGTGTGTCCTCATATAAGACTGGCGACACCTTCTCTTGAAGCTGGGGCTAATGGCCTCTGCAGTCTAGGGGAAGGGGTCAGCAGTTGCTGGATCCATTTTCAAGATGGGCTTGAGAAGGAGTTTAGGGTCCAGATGGAACTCTGAGAGCAGGCAGGCCCCAGGGGCCTGGCTCCACCCCACAGCGCAGAGTGCATTTATCACTGATGCCAGGGTCCCAGCTATTAAACACGATGCCGTCTAAAGGGCCATGAGGGCTTTAAATCTTTGCTCTAGGGTCACTTCCATTTTCCTGTTCACTGAGCACAACCAAACTTTTGTTTTCTAAAGAAAAGTCTGTCCTTTAAAATCATGAGCACAGAAGTGTCCTATCACAGACAAGGCAGGGACTCCTCAGGTAGTGGCTGGAGACATCTGCCATCCCTCTACCCCTCTGCCTTTCCCCAAACCAGCTCAGCCTTGGTGGGCAAGTGCTGAGTGCAGGACTCTGAGGCTTGAACTCAGCTCTGGGCCCAGGTCCAGCTTGGCTGCTCCCTGGCTGAGAAACTTCAGGCAGGACACTTCACCTCTAGAATCTCTGCTTCCTCATCTGGAAAATGGGTACATCATATGCACTTCCCAGGACAATTTGGGGATCGAACCAAATCATGGATATAAAGCAGCTGCTGCAGTGCCTGACACTGTCAGGATCCAGAAGCTCAGGGCTTCTCCGGCATGCCCTAGACTTCTTGCTTCCTGCTGGGTCCCTCCTCCTAGGTTACCTCCCTACATGACCTGCCTGCCTTTCCCCTCTTCTCCAATCTTCTCTGCACAAAGTACATAGTGTCTCCCATGCCCCCACTAATGGGAATCTTCTGAAAACATGGCTTTCGCATGCTCCTATAGCCTCTCCTATGGCTCCCACAGCCTACAGGTTGAAGTCTAAACCCTGTGGCTGTGAGCTCCGTGCTTGTCTTGTCCCTGCCCTGGCAACCTCATCACCTGTACCCTATCACAGTCACACTGCTGTCCACATGACTTGCCAACTGAGCCCCAAGAGGACAGTCCTCTTTCAAGAAAGGCCCAGAGAACTCTGGGTGAAGGCCACGATCCCACGTGTGAATTTGACTACAAGGGCTCAGAAGTTTGGTCCTCTGTCACCTCAGGGGGAGCCATCCCTAAAGCTCTGGGCCATCTCGACCCCCAGCCCTTCTGGTCTTAAACCCAAAGTCTGCTGCTCTTCAGAACCAATGTCCCTAAGAGGACAGCAGAGGCTCTGAGATTTGACCTCCTGGGTGTGTTTTTCACCAGCTGTGTGACCTTGGTCAAGTCCCTATGCCTTAGTTTTCCTAAGAGCAATGTTTTTAGCAACCTACCTCCATAGCGTTCTTATTACATAAAGGAGCTAAAAATGGAGCCCAAGACACAGTATCATTACTATAATCTTCAATTCTAACTTATGGACTGTCTTACATGTCACTTTATAGTTATTCTGTCACTGATTCTCACTCTACAAGTCACATCATATTATTCTTGTTTTACAAATAAGAAAACTAGGGCCCAGAGGACTAATTTACCCAGAACCATAACCCAGCCCTGCCTGATCCTAAAAACTGTGCTCTTCAGAGCCAGCCCCTCTCATGTGCACACCAGATGCTGGATCCTAAGCCCTTTATGTGTATTATACCATGTGTAAGCCTTGCAATAGCCCTACGAGGTAGGTACTATTATTAATACTGCCATTGCACAGATAAGGAAACAAAAGAACAGAGAGGTTCAGTAACATAAACAGGGTCACACAGCAATCAGCAGCAGAGCCATGACTAAAACCCAGACACTCTGAGGCCCGAGCCTGTGCTTCTAACAGCTCCCCTCTGTGTTTCTTCTCTGCTTTGCCCTCTCTTATTTCATGTGATCCTCTCAATAACCCCTCAAAGCAGATAGTATTGGCCTTAATTCATAGCTAAGAAAACTGGGGCTCTGACACACAGCAGATGCGAAATTAAACCAAGAGACAATACATTTTCAACTGTGAAAATAAAATGGCTGAGAACTTTCCTCAAATTCTTTCTGCATTATTATATCCTAGAAAATGTCTCACTGAGGGATAAAGAGGTAGCTACCTAAGTGACACATTCCTTTCTTATCCCCCTAGTCCATGCTCTAACTCAGCAGTCCCCACCTTTTTGCCACCAGAGACAGGTGCTCCTATGAGAATCTAATGCCTAATAATCTGAGGTGGAGCTGTGGCGGTGATGCTAACCCTGGGGAGCTTCTGCAAACACAGATGAAGCTTCGCTGCTTGCCTCCTGCTGTGCAGCCGGTTCCTAACAGGCCACAGCCTGAGGGTTAGAGACTCCTACTCTGACTGCACAGACCATTCTGCAGACCTCAGGCTTGCAGGGAAACAAACACCTTAAGGAGGTGGTAGATCAGAAACAAAATCAAACTGCAGAGCACCAAGAAACTCTTCACCTAGAATTCTACTCAGCACTGTAGCTGGCCATGTGCCTTGCACTGTTTGTAGGAACTGCACCAAACACCTTGGGAATCCCTGAGGAGAGAACCTTCTGGCAGTAGACCAGCAAGACAAACACTGGGATGCATTCTGTTGGCTCCACGCCATAATGAAGGAAGGCAATCATTAATTGAGCACAGTGTTTCCTTTACCACAGAGACAGACAAGGTGAGTCCTCAGGATCCCTTGCAGAACAGTATTCTAGGCAGTGTTTATTGATTAAAACTACATTTCTTAACTTCCTTGCAGCTAAGAGTGGTATATAACATTTTGGCCATTGAACTATAAGCAGAAGCATACTATAAGTATTTCTGAGACATCTTTTTAAAGGGAGACAGTGTGCCCTCCTCTAGCTCTTCTTCTGGAATGTGGGTGTAAAAGCTGGAGCTCTGGCAGCTAATGTCTGGACCATGAGGTACCTTAGGGAATGCAAGTCACAAGCTGGGTAGGCTACAGGCAGAAGGAGCCTGGGGCACTGATCACCTCATGGAGTCCCATAGTATCCTTAAACTGCCTGCTTCCAGACTTGTCTTAAGTGAGAGAGAAATAAACCTCTATTCTTGTTTAAGCTTATATTATTAGAAAGTTTGGCTGCACAAAATCAGACCAAATTCATACTGATATACCTCTAACCCCCATTCATCCCCCATGTGTATGTACTTTCAGCATGCTCTTCAACATGCAGAACCTGAATGTATCAAGCTGCTTCACATCCCAAGCCTGTACCTGGTACACATGCTATTCCTCTGTCTGAAACACTCCTTCCTCCTCTAGTTGGCAAACACCAGCCCATCCTTTAAGACTCAGCTCACGTGCTCCTCCCTGGAAAGCTGACCCAGATTCTAAGGTTATAGTGCATCCACCGTCTTAGTTTTCATGGTGCTCTGTGTCTCCTGCTCAACTGTAGCCCCAATTACCCTGTCCTGTAATTATCTATATCCATAGCTATCTCAGAAAGCTCCTGATAGCAAGGGCAGTGTCCGAGCTTCTCTGTGGGCCCAGGCAGAGGAAGCACAATGAATGTCTGTAGAAAGAATGACCAATATATGAATGAGTGCCTGGAGGGGTCAGATATTCTAGGCTGTAGATGCTCTAGCAGCTGCTGTAGCCAGGAAAGGCTTCTTGGAGAAGGAAGGGTGGATAGTGGCACAGAGCACATTATCTTGGGCTACTGGGCGAGGCTACTGCCCATGGCACAGCAAATAGACATTACAAACCCTCTAGATATCTTTATAGGGCTTAATGGAATGTCTCCAAGATAGTTGCTAAACATCTCTGAGAGGTCATGGCCCCCAGCTGCTGCCAGCGCCTGGATCGCCAGTTGGTAATGATTGACAGGGCAGCTGCCTAAAGGAGCTCCCAGGCCCCAGGTCGGGCAGGAGGGGGTCAAGCATTGTTGAAGTTGAGCTTACTCTGTGCCGGCATTGTACAGCCATCTGGTTTGGGTCAGAGGTCTCCTGGGACAGGTTTGATTTATAAGACAGTATAGCCACCCAGGCGGCATGCAGGGAGGGCACAGAGGGGCCAGAGCAGGGGTGTGGGGGAGGAGGAAGGAAGGCCCAGGCAGGGGTCCCCCTCAGAGGTGGAGCAAACAATGCTCTAGCCTCGGGAGAGCTGTCTTCCCCGGGCTGTATCATAGGCCGTTGTTATCTGGGAAAGGACACAGACCCACATGAGCCCCACCCAGTGAAGCCCTACCTTGGGCATGTGCTAGGCTTTTCACACTGAGGGGCTCCCTGACCTCCCTCTGCCACCCTCTAGCACAGCCACTACTAGCCACATTTTACAGATGATGACTCCAGAGAGAAAGCCCAGAGAGTCCCATAGCCTTGAGTGCCAGAGTTAGGATTCAAAATTCAGCTTTCTGCCTGACTTCAGAGCCTTTTCCCTCTTCAGGGCCTCCAGAGGGTTCTGGAGTCCAGGAGGAAGAGATAAGCAGGGGCCCGGGCCCAACAAGAAGCCACAGAAAAAGATGACTGGGGACTAGTCACTAAGAAGGTGGCTGTGCCTTCCTCTTTTCTGAGTTATAAAACCCCACAGACCCCCTCCATCCACCCAAATGTGCTCTAGCAACTCAAAGCAGAGTTGTCAATATGGACTGAGATTTTTAAAGAAGACTTTAAAAATGAAGTTGGCATCTCTCTAAACCGTCAGAGAAGATAGCTTTAGGCAGATGGAGAAGTAGGGCCGGCATCAGGCAGAAGGCACAGCACAAGCAAAAATGTGGAGCCTGCTGAGATGTGGCTGCTGGCCGGAGGCCTGGGGGGGGGGGCCATGTTCTTGTGATGGAAGTTCTGAGCAGCTGGCCCTGGTGAGGGAGGCCACACATAGGTCACATCTCCCTGGGTCTGCCCAGAAAAAGGAGCGCAGCTAAGAACCCCCTCTCCGGGGCAGAGCCAGCTGTGGCCTCCCTCCTGGCAGGAAGCTGAGAACAAAGGGCCCAGGGGGTGCTGATGCCTTTCTCCTATCTTCTGCTGGACATGTCCTGGGACTGAGAGGTGCACCAACAGGTTACTACTAGGGGTGATGAGAGAGGGTAGTACAGGGACAGCAGCATCTCATCTGAGAAACCACGAAGCATGGTTCCCATGGGCCCCCCAAAGGAACTGGCAGAAGCCACGTACCTGGCACGCCACCCCCCTGGCTCTGTGGATATGTAAGGTGCCCTCACTATCTACTGAGAGCACCTGGGTCTCAGGGAAGTTCCATGGCCGGCACAGGTCACATGAAGGGCAAATCCTGGCCTTAAACCCACATCTCAAAAAGTTCAGATCACCACGCTGAAACTAAGCAAGGGAAAACAGGGACATCATAGAAAGTTTCAGCTGCAGCTCATGATGATCAGAGGGAAGATACCAGGGGCAAGAAAGGAGGCCTTCAGGACATCCTGAAAGGGAGCCTTTGAACCTGGGAATCAAACAGACTAGGGTCCAAATTCTAGATTTGGCCCTGCAACCATTTAGCCTGTCATAGTCTCAATTTCCTCATAAGTGAAATTGGGATATTAACATGACCCACTCAAAAGGATTTAATGGAATCATATATATATAAAACACTTAATTTGGGGCAAGGAAATGATCATCAAATGGTCACTCCTACTTTATCACCAGTTTTGTTGGGAGGCACACCGGTTTTGTGGTGGGAAGGGTGGCTCTGGAGGGATTCAAACTAACCCTCTCTGTGTTGTGCATGTCTGTGGTGGGGACTTCATGAAAAACTAGAGCCAGACCTGAGCAATAAACCCAACGAGGGCTGGTGGGCAGCAGGCAATCCATCACCAACAAGTCAGCCAGAAATGTCACCCAGGAATGCAGATGAAAAGCCGATTTCAGCTTGGGGAGGGACCCGCATCATGAAACTAGACACCAGACTACCTCCTGCCAAGCGCACACCAGTGCGAGATGGTGGCAAAGCCCAGCTCTGGCCTTTGACCTCTGCCCTTGATTTGTTTACACATGGCGGGGCTGGGGTCAGAGCCCACGATGGGCCATGGATTCAGAAAATGACAACCAGACCCAGCCAGACGCACACATGTGTCAGAGACAAGGAGAGTGTTCAGCGACTTGCAGAGCATGACGACGTGCTGGTGAAAGGCCACAGGTCAGAAGGAAAGCACCACCCCAGCCCCACAGGCGGCTGGCCACCAGCACTAGTCTGTTCCACTCCAGTTCAACAGTGCAGACAGAAAGCCACCTGTGTGTTCAGGGCTGCGGGGGACATAAGAAGAACACACTCATCTCCTTCTCCAAAAAGCCTACTGCCCAGTTGGAGAGAAGGATGGGAATCCCCATACCTTCGAATCACAAGTGAGGGCTGCCTATGATGACAAGTCAAAACGAATAATCCACAGTGCTATGTGAAGCAGTCTCAAGTTCTGGGCCGTACTGTTTATAAAGGGTTTTCAAGGATCTGATTTTATTCTGTCTCCATAACAACCCTGTTTCTTATTCCTCCCCTTTCACCTGAGGACATGGAGGTTCAGTGGGCTTAGGCCCTCACCCAAGGACATGGACCTAGCAAAGGTGATGCTGCTCCCAAACCTGAACTGAGATGTTCTGGGCTGTCGCCTCTACCACTGAGGCTGCCCCTCCCCCAGCAGGGCCCCTGACCCCTGCTGTCCCCCAGGTCCTCCTCCTTGACATTCCTGGCATACCTCCCGTCATTATCCTGCTACTTCTGGCTCTCCCCACCTAGGAACTGAGACATTCTGTATGGCTTCCTGGTGGTATTTCCCAACTTTCCTTGGATGGGTATTCTGCACTGAATCTTCTTCCTACATCTGCCCTCCTCGAGTTGGGCTTCTGTGGCTATGAGCGCTTGAGTGTGACTAGTGCAACTGAAGAAATGAATTTCTGACTTAATTTTAATTAATTTAAACTTAAATGTAAATAGTCACATGGGGCTAGTGGCTACTGTATTGGACGGCACAGCAGTGTAAAGTGTCTGTCGTCCTAAAAAATTAGGTGTGCAGTTTATGGATATTGGATACCAATGAATAATGGAGATCCCTTGAGGTCATCCTGTCCAACCCCCTCCTTCCTGTGATGTAGAAACAGAGGCACAGAAAGGGGAGGTGACTTGCCCAAGGCCACATAGCTTGTGGCCAGTTATGGCTCGCAGTCCAGTGCTCTTTCTAGGCCGATCCCTCCTCTTCCCCCTTTTCACCCAACACCCGACTCTGGGTAAATCAAGTTAGTTCAGGTAGAGAATGCTTTTCAACTTTCACACATCTAAACTATCCATTTTGGCAAAATACTTTGAAAAGCTGAGGATGGATACCTGTGCCAGCAAAAATGGAAGCAAAGCCCTCAACCTACCAGTCCCTCCTGGGTGGCTTGCCCAGCCTGGAGGGGACAAGCACCCAGGCCAGCAGAGGCCTGTCAGAGTCTTGGGGCTCTGCCATGCCAGGGGACAGAGGGGAAGGCAGAGCCCACCTAAGCAGAACCCGTTCTGGTGTCCTCTTCCCAAGGCACAGCCATGAGTGTGGAAAAGACACAGCACAGTAGACAGTGAGTGGCCCAGACCTCTGCTATAGGTATAGGGTGGGCTCCAAGCCCTGGGGGGTCACCTGCCCACCACCTAAATAGGGGAGAGTGTGAACCACAAGTCCCCAGCCATGTGCTGCTCTCACCCCAGTCAGCAGCTTGAAAATACAAAAGAACAGCGTTGAGTGGGGACTCACCAAGGCCATACGGGGCTCCTGCTCTGTAGAAGCCCTTTCTCTAGGCTGGACTGTCTGATGGTTCTTGATAAACCTGTGGAACTCTATGCTTAAACACACACACACACACACACACACACACACACACACACACACACACTCCTAGACTTTTGCTTCTGGAACAGTGACAAAGTACAAAAACAAAAGATGGAGTTCAAATCAGCTCTCTCACTCACCGTGTGACCTGGGCAAGGCTCCCAAATTTTCTGGGCCTCAATCAACTCATCTGCAAAATGGAAATGGCAATATCTGCCTCAGTTGAAGGCTAGCTACCCTCACCAATGTTCCAATAACATGTCACTTTGTAAAACCAGGAGACAGGTCCCAGTGGAAAAGAAACTTCAAATGTTGCTTCTTAAAATAAGGTTGTTTATGACTTTTTCTACAGCAGTGGAGCAGCTGAGTCTGAGAGTGGAAGGAAATGTCACATGTTAGCTGGAGCCTCACAGCCCTCGCTCTCCCCTGCGCCACACCCGGCCTTGTTGGCCGCCATGTTGGTCATGGACTTCCCGGCTGGTCCCCAGTGACTCACTCTTCTCCCAGAACTGCTATAGCTGCCTCACTTCATCATGTAGGTCTCACTCAAATGCTGCCTCCCCAGAAAGGGGGCTAAGGCAGCAGCTCAGAGATACCCCTTCCCCATGATATCCTCCAGTTTTATTCTCTTAATCACATTGAACTCCATCTAGATTTACCATAGCATTTATCTGAGCTTTTCTTCTGCTTCTGTCTCTCCTGCTAAATTGTCATCACCATATCCCCAATGCCTGGCCGATAAGAGATAGCCATTGAATGACTGGCTGACTGAGAAAAACCCTCTCTTATTGTGACTGTGGCTCCCAAACAGACTCTTCAAAGAAAGTGGAAACTGGGCCCACCTTGCTCACTACTGCAGCCCAGTTCCTGGCCCAGGTCACGAGGCAGGCCCTTCACAAAGGCCAATAAATGGCTAGTGTCACTGTCCCTCCCCATGCTAGTCAGCAGACTGGCCTACACAAGACCCTGTGTTGTTGAAGAAAGATCTTCATACTCAGATCAAACCAGTGGCTGAGGGCAGGGTGTGCTAATTTTAATGAACTATTCCTAGCTAATTGAAAATGTCTCAGGATTCCCTTCCCCAAAGTTTCAATGAGAAGCTTGTAAACTCTTTCTGTTTTGTCCAGAGGCTGTGGGAAGAGGGTGCCCTTTCCAGAGACCTCACCCTCCACCCAAATGTTCAGTGCCTTTTCATCCTGTTGTGCAGACTCTGAGTTACCCAACCATTCATTCAGTAAATGCTTACTGAGAACTCACCATGTGCCAGGTGCTGGGATACAAGGACAAAGGGGACAGCCTAGCCCCCGCAGGTGGGAAGAAATGCAGTGACCCAGGAGGACTCCCAGCTGTACTTACAGTATCTCGAGGGTGCAGAAGAAGCACATGCAAGAGCGCACAGCTCCTACTACAATACCCTGGCTGAGGGACTGACATCGGGCAGTGCTCCCCCGAAACTCACAAGTTAATCCTGAGGTGCCCTGGGATGCCCAGGACAAAACAAGTAGAGTAAAGTAGCCCTTTCCAAACTGGGCCCCCAACACTGGCACTGAGGCCACAGGAACTAAGCATCTGTTTCCCTGGTGCCGGAGCTGATAAGAACAGTCTTCAGGTCCCTCAGGCCTGATCCAGTCAAGACTCGAAGCCTGACCCCTGCTCTGCCTGGGACTGTATTTCCTAACAACCAGTTCCTATGGCTCTGAGACATCACTGCCAGCCCATTCGTACCTCCTTCCCTACATAACCCTGTACCCACAACCACTCCAGCAACCTTCTCCTAGCCATGCATCCCAAACAGCCCACTTCTGGCCAGCACTGGGTTGACGATATGATCAGCTAGGAAGCTTGTAAAACACACATATGCACAAACTGAAAAACCCCTGATTTGATAGGTGAGAGAGAGCTGAAATCTATGTTTTTCACACTCTCCCTGATGGATGCTGATAACTAGGCAAGTGTGTGAAGTGACCAGCTCTAGGGCTCTATAAAGCTAAGGGAATGAGTAGGAATGACCCAACCCAGAGGCAGCCTATCAGAGGGCCTATACCTGAGAAGCAATTAGGCCCACCAGCGATTCTCAAGACTTTAAACCAAGACCTGAGATAATAACGTGCCAGCTAACAGTGAGGTGGAAGCTGTCAGGGTGCAGGGATGCGGTCGGGGCCAAGATGAACTAATGGCAAGGGGCATCCAAATTATGAGGGAATCGAAAAATACAAGAGAGGTCAGGAATAGTTTGGCGGGGCCTCCATGGGGCAGACAAGCAGTTGAGGCAGCAATGAGGTGCCTGAACGCACTCATGTTACCGGTCCCACCCTAGTCCTCGTGCAGCCTTAGGCTCACCCCCTTTTCTGAGGCTACTTGAGTGTCCTGGGTTCTGGATTTCCAAAGGAGCCCCGACAGCCTCCAGGTGAGCTCTGGGACTTGACTGTGACTCTGGCCCCTCACTCCAGAAGCGGCCACTTTTAGAGAGTACCTTTTCTAGCAAAGCTCAGACATCAAGCAGACAGCTGTCTGTCATCTACCTCACTGAACACCAGAAGCATCCTGCTCTCATCCTGGGACATCCGCATTTTAAGGAAGAAACAGAAAATAAGGCAAGATCTGGAACATGGCTGTGGCTTCAAATGGATCAACTCAAAAGCTTCTATTTAAACGATTCTAAGCTGGGATGACAAAGTCTTTGCTGGCAGCTCTGGCCTCTTGACTCCCCAATGGGGTCACCAGCCTTGGAGATGGGAGAGATGAGGGGCAGCAGGTGCCCCATCAAGTGTGGTCCCAGGGCCCCCATGACAGGCCAGCCTATACTCCTCGGAGCTCCCAGCAGTTAGGTCACAAAGTGGGGCTTGCAGCTCTATTTATAGAGGCGGCCGCCAGGAGGATAAAGAAGTGGGGAGAACCAGATGGCAGTATTTTCCAAGCTCACACTGTCTCGGCTTAATTTCATCCCAAGCAAATAAATCATTAAGGAGGCACCGAGTCCTGGAAGATCTGATGAAGAAGGGCTATTAAATGGCACAAGCTTAACTTGAATTATGGAAAGCTGCAGACAAGCAGCCTTATTAGTGTCTGGGCTAGGGCCGTAACTCATGCTAACTACCCCTTCGCCTCAACCAAGGGACAAGACTGGGAGGATCAGCTGGCTTCCTGGCCATAGACAAACAAATGCTGTCGCTGCCTCAACCAAGGGACAAGATTGGGAGGATCAGCTGGCTTCCTGGCCATAGACAAACAAATGCTGTCGCCTGCCTAGCGGGCCATTTGCTCTCCCAGTCATTTAAACATCCTCCTGCAAATTTGCTTATTCTATTCATGGCTTTCCCAAGCAGCACCCACTCAGAGTCAGCACCAATTCCAATCATCAGGGGTGAAAATGCATGCAGCTTGGCCGTACTGTATTTAAGAGTGATTGTTTAAATGCTGTGGCAGTGGGAGCTACAGTTGGCAGCTTCAGTAAACCCTTCTCATAAACATACTAAAGCTAAGGCTCAGGACCACCCACAAAGCCACGGAGCACTCACTGTGACCCTTGTGGTGTGGAGGTTGGCGATGTGGGAGCTGGAGTTTGAGGCCTGGATTCAAATCTGCGGATGGCTGCCTCCCAAGCATGTGCCATGAGCGGGCTCCTCGTCACCATCAGCCTCAGTCTCCTCAAGTGTGAAGTGAGAGGACAGTATCTTCTCCTCATCCATGGGGATTAAATGAGCTAATGTGCAGAGGGTGCTTACTAGCAATGTACAAGGCCATGGAGGTTTAAATAAGATGATGCACAAGCAGCACTGAGCATGCCTGGCCTTTTGTAAGCGCTCAATCAATGACTGTTTAACAAAGCGCTGTTTCTATTTGCGGTAATCCCTTCCCAAACAAAGTGGGTCTCATGGGAAATTCATGGATAATAGTGTGGATTTACTTGTGTTGACCTTGCTGGCAACTGTGAGAATTTGGGTTCCAGAACACATAAACTGAGTCATGCAGTGGCTGCGGAAGATGAGAACGAGAGAAGTGGGTCTGGATAGGAAAGGGAGGGGATGCAGAAGGTAATTGTCCTGGCATCAGACAGGCAAGAGGGGCGGTGGTCAGGGCCAGGCTAGGCAGCACTGGGCCTTGGTGAAGCCGAGAAAGTGGGCCATTTCCAAAGAGGTCAGCACAGAAAAAGCCATGGAGGAGTAAGCAGATTAGCTTGGCTGTAAGATCAGAATGGGCTTAGGCAGTGGATGGTGGGAGTAGGGGACGTGCCAGGCAGGTGGGAGCCTTTCCCTATGCCCTGCCCTCAACAAGGAGTATCATGAGCATCACCCAGGAGCTTGTCAGAAATGTGGAATGTGGGGCCCCAGCCAGCCCTACTAAATCAGAATCTGCATTTAACAAGAGACCCCCAGCTGACTTGAAGGCACATTAAGGTTTGAGAAGCACTGCTGACAACAAGTCTATAAGGTAAGCCCCATCATCATACCCACTTTACAGGTATGAGACGTTAGGCAACTTATGCCCAGGTCATCCAAGTAGTAAATGGAAGAGATCAGTTATCTCTGGTCTCTGACATGCTGAACACCACCGTTCTATGGTCTGAGCTGGGGTAGGGACGTGGTCTTGGGCATATGAGAGGAACTCAGAAGTCAAGGAAGTTCATGTGTACGTGTGTGTGGAGTGGGGGGAACACCGATCTAAATTCTGCCCAAGTTCCAAGGCCACTCCCTAGGAAGCCCTGCAGGCTCCTCTACCCCAACCCCTCATTCTTCTCCTAAACTCCTATGTTCTCCATCATCTGTTTTGGGTTTCCTCAAGACAGACTCATCAGCTGCATTGAATTCTCACTCTTCTGTTTGTGGCAAGGTGCATTTCGAGGGGGATTGGAGGCCTGGGTTTAAATTAGCAGGTGACTTTGGGCAAGTCCTCCCAGCTCACTGGTCCATTTAGCTCACACCTATAAAATGGGGGTCTTGCACTGGCTACTGGACAGCATCTGTTCCAGCCCCAGTGCCTGGGGCCTGCCTTTACCTTCCTTTCAGGCCCTGAAAAGCAGAGTCCAGCAACCTTTTCCTCCCCTTCTCTTTCCTCTAAAGGTCCAGTAGTGGCTAGTCTACAGCCAGGCCTAGTAACATCTGTTTGGAGGCAGATGCTGGCCCTCAGGCCCACTGCCTCAGCAGCTCACCCTCACTAAATGCACATATGGATATAGCTGGGAGGGACATCGCCTGTTTGGACATCCTTGCAAGTCACCAAAACGCTTGAACCAGTCATTTACTTAGCTGGGAACCTTTAAAACTGCTCTTAGGGAAGCCTAAATATTCCCAGCTCATTCATGACCATCTCACAGTGGCCTTTGAACCTCAGATGGCATTTCCATCGTGTATCTTAAAGAGAAAAGAGTCAAAAACTTCCCCAAACCAATGTATTCTCTGATGTGCCATCCCTCAAATTTCACAATGTGGACCCAAATTTGATAACAATAATTATTTCCACATTTAATAACACTTAAGTAATTTTACCATTCTATGAGAGCTATAAAAGTCATTACTGGCAATTTCTAAACCTACCTTTTTCAGTACCTACTAGGTGCCAGGCACTACCCTAGTCACTTTCTATGTATTATCCAGAAACCTGATGCCTCAAGGCAAAGTAAATTTCTATTGCTATTACAAATGAGAGAACTTAAGCTCAGGTTTGAAGTGATTCATTCGGGGTCACAGCTAATTAGCGACCAACTCAAGATTGAGTCCAGGGCTAGAAGACCCCTGAGCCCCAGCTCTTCCCATGACATCACAGTGTGACCCTCAAGGGAAAAATGGTAGTTGCATATTGTTTCCAGTGTCTTCTCTCCATACTCATCCTGACCGGGCCTGGGGTTCCAAGCCCCCTTCCTGCAGGCAAGACTTTCTAGATTGAACCTTCTTACGACTGTGTTAACCATGAAAAACAAAACAAAAACAAAAAAAAACATCAAATCAAGGCCAAGGTGTCTAAGTGAACCCTTTTTCAGCTAAAAGTTTCTTCCTTTCTGTGGAAAACAGAAGATAGAAACCAGTTTCTGAAATTTAAGATCCTGAGTTGAATCAGTGGGCCCATTTTGCAGCCTCCACTTGACCTGAGTGTGAGGACAAATGTGCTGTACACGGCACACAATGAGAAGTAGGAATGGGTCATTCAGGGGTCAGGCGTTCAAGGTGGTGGCAGCTGATAGCCAGGCCCCCTCTACTCAAGTCAACTATGACTCGGGTCCTGCTGCAATGCAGAAAAGAAGAGCTATGCAGGTTGTGGGAGACCAGAACATTAATGTGCATATACTGAGCAGCTACTATGTACTGTGCTCCAAGGGGTGCTATGGGGGATAGTAGAGAAAGCAAAGATATAGTCACCACCTCAAAGAACTACTATTTTCAGCAGTAGCAGCTGCAGCAATAATAAAACAGCAAAACACACTTGGTATAGACCTGCTCTGTGCAAGTAAGGAGCCCAGGGGTGTGACTGTGCTAACATACATGCTATGTGAGGGCTGACTGGATTATACAGCTGAAAGGATCTTAGTCCAACAGTGTGTTTGAAGCCTCCTTAATAGAAAATTAATACAATTCTACTGTATTTTAAACTAGAAACTAAATCATTCACAAGCATTTATCCAGTGCCCAAGACAAGCTTGGCATGGGGCATGCTACAATTGGTAATGCAGGATAAGTACAGTAATGTCAACAGCTCCCTTCTACCAGGCATCTACTGTGAGCCACAGGCTGGACCATGCTTCATTTCTGTATCAGTTCTAACACAGTGACTCTACAATGTACATTTAATTATTTCCACTGCATAGTTGAGAAAACTAAAGTCCAAGGAAGTGAATTAGCCAGGATGGGGCAGAAACAGGATTCAAATCAGGATCAAAAGTTCTCTGATATTAAAAATAGTCTAAATAGCAAAAAATAGGAGATGGAATGATTAAATTATGATACAGCCATACTATGGAAACCCATGTAGCTGTTAATAAGGAATGAGGCAACTCCATGTTAATTATACTAAATAATCACAAAGATATATCAAGGGGGAAAATTAGATGCAGACCACTGTTTGCAGTATAATCACATTTTTGTAAAACTTCTCTGACATAAAATTCTGGAAGGGTACATGACATTCTGCTAACGGTGGTTGCCAGCAGGGAGAGAAGCTGGGAAGCTTTGGGGTGGGGGTATTGCACTGGATACCCTTTGGTAGCATTTACATTTGCTGCCACGTGCACTTAACCTTTGAAAAGTAAATGCATCCATATTTTAAAGTCCCTGCTCTGTCCACTTCCTCATGCATGCCTTCTGGATCACCCTCCATGCCCTGAGGAACTTCATATTCACTTGCAGAAAGAAGGCTGACCCATGTGAATGGGGCAAACGGGGTGTGGGTGTGGGTGGGAGAACTCAGCACTGATTGAGGGTGCAGGGGACAGGGGACAGAGCCCTGGGATGAAGGCTGAGGGTGAGCTGAAGTCAGGGCACACTGACAGAGCAGAGGTGAAGGGGGACCGGGCCTGGATGGGGTCTGGAGGGAAGAGTTGCTCAGTCCAGATGTCAGCAAGGCTATGAGGGTCATGCCACCTGGGAGACACGTGAGAGTTGATCAGGAAGGTCATGAGTTCAGCACAGGCTGAGAGGACAGCTTTGGCAAGGGGATGGTGTCCTTGCAATCATCCTGGTAGAAAACTCTCTCTGGCCTTCATCAATACCAGAAACCTTGGCTGGCTGCCAGTCTCCTCTGCTGAGCCATTGCACCAATAAATATATGTTGGCAGATCAATTAAACCATCTAGGAACTACGTCTGCAAATACAATTTCTCTGGCTCGATGTAGGTGGACAAGCCCTCTCTGACAGGACCAAGGTCCTGTGATTTTCACTCTCCACTCCCCGTGAAGGTGAGCCCAGGGTGCCAACACCTGCTCTGCGGAATCAGGCCCTGCTGGGTGGGCAGTGGAGGCAGAGCTGGCCCAGGCAGCAGGGGCCAGGGCACAGGGGCAGTTATAATCTGGGTTAAGCACAGCTCTGCTACTTGCCATGTGTGTGGGCAAATTCTTCACTTTCCCAAGATTCAGTTTCTTCATCTATAAAATGGGAATAATAAGTCACATTGCCTCAAGGTTTGTTGCTTGAACCAAAAAAAAAAAAAAAAAAATAGAGCAAAATGAGTAAAACACCTGGCCCGGGGCACAGAACATGGTGGTATCTCTAGAAAGTATAATTATTATGACCCCCGCATAAAAGCTACTTGGGACTCCAAGCCTGCCTGTCTATGTCTGTGGCTCCTCTCCATTTCCTGGGTCTCTCAAAGTGCCACTCAACACCCAAGACAGGAGAAAAAGGGGTGTGTCAGCTTTCCTGGCAGCCAGCATGCAGGAGGAGCCGGGAGCCTGAGCCTGGGAGCAATTCCAGAAACTAGCCCAGAGCAGATTCCAAAGGCCTGGCCCACCCCTAACCTCACAGTGGTTGGGACATTTTAAGTGACATTATCCTGTTAGCAACTAAAGAATGCCTGATTCACAGCCACTGCTGGGGCTGTCTTTACGCAACTAGCTTTTTGAAAGCCCTGGGAAGCTCTGTGTTGAGCCAAGAGCTTTGAGGGCTGGAGATTGAAGTCTGTGGGAGGAGAAAAATGATGGGGACAGCAAACATCTCAGGGCCTCACCCAAACTCACAACGGAAGGAGAGGGTCCCACGCTTTACTGCACCTGGTGGTAGAGCAGCCTCTCCTGTCCATTCTCTTCCCTCCTTGCCTGCTGCAAATGTCTCTACAAGAGGCCCACTGCACCAGTCTGCCTCAGTGTGAATCCTGGTTTCCCTAGTTACAAGCTGTGTGACCTTGAGCAACTTACTCAAGCTCTCTGTGCCTCAATTTCTTCATTATAAAATGATGATAATATAGGTATCTGCTCAAAGTTGTTACAAAGATTAAGTGAGTTAGGATTTGTAAAGTGCTTAGAATAAAGCCCAGCACAGATTAAGTACTATGTAAGTATTAGGTTTTAGTGGCATTATTGCCGTTGTAATTATTTGGGCCCTGGACCCCTTCATCTAGAGACAGCTTGCCCACTTGTCTGACCTTGGTTCTATGCTTCTCAGCTCACTCAGGTGGTTGAGCCCCTGGGCATTCTGCAGCTCTTTGCAGTAAACCCGGAGATGCTAAGTGGTTTCATTCCATGGCAGAGCTGAAGAAATACATCAGCAATAGAAAAATGCACTCCTCAAGTTTTTCTAGCTACCTGAAGGCTCCACGAGCTCACAATGCCCCAAATACAACCGTCCTTTCCCATCCAGACCCCCACCCCCAGCGGTGCACCAAGGAGGCCATCATGACTTCATTGTTCCTGATGCTATCATGTGTGAGGAGCCACTGGCTGCAAACTTGTTAGTGCCTTAGCTTTGTACCTGAAAACCAAGCAACAGATAATACCCAAGTGTGAGTCAATATCCAAGAGGAAGCCCACCTTGGGGCCCCAACTGTTGGCTCAGGTAGCCCCCACTGGATTTCAGTGTCAGCCTTTAATCCCAGCTACCATATTAGTGGTGCCACCACACAAGATCTCACAGTAGCTATGAAAGAGAGCTAATACTGTCCCATTTTACAGATGAGTAAAGTGAGTCATGAGGCATTAGAATGACTCAATGAAGACACAGAGCCACGGAGTGTTGGGCATGAAGCTGGAAATGAGGCCCATCAGACACCAGAGCTTTGGCACACCTAGTCTACCTTTCCGGCACAGTGATCAATTCTGGCAAGTAAACTTTCCAATCTCATTTAAAATCAGTATTGTTGGTGCTGGTTTTCTCAGCCCTGGGGTTTGCCTGGTCACCATGTCTCTGAGGGATCCAGACACTCTCCACAAGGCACTAGGAGGACACTAAACTAGCCTTCTCAGGACACACTTATCTGCTTCTCAACTGAACCAGTCAATCAAAGAAAACAGAATGACACCGTGCCATTCAATGGCAATCTTAGGCCGACAGCCTTGAAAATGAAATATGAGCAAGAATGTCGCCAATTATACCAGATAGTTGAGCATACTGGCCATTGTCTGTTGGCCTGCCACGCTTGAAAACAGTCAACCCACCCTGTGCTCGAGATTAAGGGTAAATCCTGCTTGACTAAAATCTTGTTCTGGATTTATTTTCTGGGGTGTTACTCTCAGTCCCTCCACTGAAGGGGGAAGCATGGGAAAAGAGTGGGCTTCAGAGGCTGACAGACCTGGGTTGAGCCCATTCTGGCTCTCTGTAGCTCCACCCTTCAGTTTTCTCATCTCTGGCATGGGGCAAGTATATCTCTAATTTAAAATGAATAAACTGAAATTTTGGCTCAAGTACCCGCCCCTGTGAGCTTCCTCAGGGGTGTGACAAAACATCTGTTTGGAGAAGGAGTATGTGATTCCTCAAGATCCCACTCATCATCTCGGCTTAGGTGGCCATGTGTGCCTCTGTCCAGAGACCACCCTGCCTTCCCAAGTGACTCCCTTCTAATAACCATTTTTGTTACTATGATTTTTAAGCTGCCTCACTGGATGACTATGTATATACTAAATGAGAGGAGGCCTTAGAGTTGTCAGGGGTCGAACCTAGCAGCCTGTGGACTTGTCTGTCGCCTACAAGGGTGTCTTGTTGGCCCATATGGTGTTTTCAGCAGCTGCCAACTTTAAAACTGGGATCGTTCACAAAATCTAGATTTCTGGGTCCTCTTGGAAAAATTAGAAAATTCTACAACTTGCAGCTCCTATTCCCATGAGACAATGATCAGCTAGAGAGATGAGGTAGCTGTCCTCTTTGACACTTCACCAGGAAAAGCTAGAATTTGGGTTCCAGCCCTGAATACAGTAAGTAGTCAATGAACAATGGTTATTATTATTACTTATTCTTTATCAGTAACTCCAGTGCATTCAAGTACAGGGAATGTACCTTCTACTTGCCACTGCCTTTCTGAGGTGAGCATAAGGCTGGGCACACAGAGACACCATATGGCATAACCCTTATATAGAATGAAAGATTCACAATTAGTGTCAACACTTGAAGCCCTTACTAGGTGCCAGGCACTGTTCTAAGCACGTCACATACATTATTTTTTTATTTATTCCTCACAACGACCCCGACCAAGATTACTAACACTGTACCATTTTTGCAGATTGGGAAACTGAGGCATAGCACAAGAACACTTAGCCAGCTAAGGAGAGTTAAGAATAAAACACAAGAGCATGGCCCTAGAGTCCACGTTCTAATCACATTCTCACATGGCAAGACTGTCCCAAGTGCTGATGGAGGGAGGGCCTCACCTGCATCCTGCCTTCTTCCCCAGCTCAACTTTTCTAGGCACAGGCAGGCTCTGAAACCCACTGCCCCCCTGCTCCCCACCCCTAACTGTCTGCACTTACGGTCAAGGCCGTTGATGTAGCGCATGGTGACTTCACAGTGGCCCCACACAGCACTCACTACTGGGTACAGCTTCTTGCCTTTGAGACCACGGAATGCCACGCCCAGGTACTGGCCGTCCACAACGAAGCTAAGCGTACCCTCATCCATGTCCAGCACCACAAGCAGCGAGTCCGGGAGTGCAAAGGCCTCTTCGGGCCCCAAGAATGCTGGGTAGGCCACTCCGGGCCTGTTCTTGCCGTCGTGATAGAGCCGACTACGGCCTAGGTCCCAGCCCCACGACTCGGCGTCACTGCCCACTAGCGCTGTGTAACCCACTGAGTGCAGGGGTGCCCGAGCTGTGGCCACACCCACTACAGCGTGAGTGCCCCGCTGCCGAGCTGGCCAGTGGATCTGCCAGGCGTGCAGGCCGCGGGCATGGCCCACCTTGCCGCGAATACCGTCAGTGCTCTGGGCAACCGGGTGCCGGTGGAAGGTGAGCCGGTCATCATCCTTGACGAAGACATTGAGCGAGCGGTCCTCGGGGTTCCACGCGTGCCGTAGCTGCACAGCCAGCCCGGCCTCTGGCATGTCCAGCAGCTGGTCCAGCCGTGCCGGCCGCCCTAGCTCTGCTCCCCGCAGCTCCCGCTTGGCCGGATGCAGCGCCGGCTCTCGAACCTCCACTGACTTGAGGCTCCCAGAGAGCTTCTGGCCCATGCTTCACTGCCTGGCGGGGGCCACCGCTGCAGACCACTGCTACCTTGTGGGAGCTGCCACTCCCTGCAGCCAGGGATGGACCAGGAGCCTAGGAACCAGGCTTCCAGATGGTGCACCTCCACAGCCTCTTCTGGGCTGGGGCAGGGGCCCAAGCTCCTGGAAGGAAACAAAGGGCATGGGTTATAACAGCAGCATTGACAGCCATTTATGCGCATGCTTTGGCTGAGCACTTTGCATGCATTAATAATAATGATTAATTAATATAATAATATCTGGTGCTTAGTACTCGCTGTTCTAAACGATTTACATTTATTAGCACATTTAATCCCTTAGACTTCCCTCTAAGACATATACATTATTATCCCCACTTTATAGATGGGAAAACTAAAAAGCAGAGAGAGGATTAGTAATTGAAGTCCCACAGCTAATAAGGGGCTGAGCTGAAATTCAAAACAAAGCCATCTGGCTTCAGAGTCTGTGTTCTGTACTTAGAGCAATCCTAGGCAACTTTATTTTAGAAATATGAACTAAACCCAGAGAAGTTAAGTGACTTGCCCAAGATCACAGAACCTGGAGAAGAACCCAAGTGCATTTGATCCCAGGGGACAAATTCTGTGTCAAGGCTGGATGGACACAGTTTTCCAAGACATAGGGGCTGAAGACACATAAGGTGTGGCTCATTGTTTCCTTTTCCTGGCTGACCTGGGGAGCTTAAATAGAATCTAAAGAGCAGTCAGGGTTGAAAAGCAAGACACAGAGTGAGGATCCAGCAAAGTCACCCAGGGACACGGACACCACCAACACAACCATCTGAGGCAACTGGGGATGCAATGGAAGGTGAGCAAGAAGCAGGGGGATAAGGGAGCTAGTGTTCAGGCTCTAGAACCAAACAGAACTGCATCCAAACTCTTCTCCCCATTTCTTAGCTGTGTGTCCGCAGGAAGATCTCTCAGTGTCTCCAAGACTCCAGTTTTCTTATCTGTAAAATGGGGATAAAATGCCTCCCTCCAGGTGAAGTGGGAATCGGAGACAATAATAATGAAAGGCTGGCCTGAGACTGCAGAAAGGTTTTCCTCTCTGGCTCTATTCCCTAGGTATCCCAAATGAACCCCTTCCCATTGGAGGGGCAAGCTCTTTCTTTGGGCATATAAACACCAATAACAACATTAACTCTGCCATCATCCAACAGGAGGAGACCAACCAGAACCCAGGATGCTTGGATGGGCCCTGGGGCAGGCAGTAGTGGAGAGCTGAGCCCTGCAGCACATCTGGAGCAGAGGCAGGTGCCTTCCCCACCCTGGCCTGAGTGCTGCTGGGCTCAGAACAACTTCCCCTGAGACAGACCAGGAGACTGGCAATTTTCATTCCCTGCTATGTGGCCATGACCTCCCATTCAAACAGTGACAAACGTCCAACCAAAGTGCAGGTAGAGAGAAAAAGAACCCTGCTGCCACACAGCACAGGGAGGAACACTGAGGATTTCTTTTTTAACCCTCCTACTTTATTTTCACTTCCCATGGTCTTTCCTTCCTATGTCTTACCCTAGCTTCAGCTCATGCTTACTCCATCTAGATAGCTCTGGCTAACATTTAGTCTGGAGGAATACCAGAGCACATAAGCAGAATAAAATTATGTCTTTTCATATCCCAAATCACCCAAAATAAAGGAGAAAGAGAAAAAGAAATGCAAATTCTATCTTCAGCAAAACTAGAACACATTTGTAACCCGAACCACAACTAATCAGAAGAGGCTGCCAAAAACAGTAAAGGGCTGCCAAAAGCAGTGACAATCAAATGGGGTGTGAGAAAGCACCTACAGAAGACACCTGTGGCTGCAGATCTGAAATAGAGCTGGCAGATTTCTCTTAGCTGGCACTCACTGAGGGAAAAACCCTATGATTCCTAATCAGGAACAATGGGAACAGGATACGTGGTCTGGCAGTGGGAGCTACCTCTGGGATATGCACATAGACACAAGGCAACCGTCAGAGGTGAGATGGGCAAGTCATGGAAAGGTAAGTGGGAGTCAGGGGGATAGAGGAGTAAAGAAGAGGACAAAGCTAAAAAAACACAGACCTGCCATCTTCACAGGAAGCAGTGTGCTTGGTAAAGCAGAAACGGGAAAAGGGCCTGGACTGGGAGAAGCCTTTAGCTGCAGATCTCTGCTGTCTGGGTAGAAGCTAAAAGAAATCACTGTGAACAAAGTTATCATGAACCTGAGAGCCATCCTTAAATACTTCCTGGAACCTCCTATGCATTCATCCCCTGCAAAATGCTAATCTGAGAAGGTTCACCTCTTTCAAAGAGGCACCAGCATTCGATATAGTCAACGATGCTAGAGGAGAAATAAAGGAAGAAAAAAAGAAAAAAAATATGGCAAATCAAGAAAATTCACCTGAAAAAAAAGCTGTCACAAAGCAGATAAAAATTGTGACCAAATTTGTAAACTAATTTTGTAATCATTTATTTCAAGAGGGAGACAACTAGTACAGGTAAAATAAATAAATAAATAAATAAGACTAATACATTTTACGCAGTTATAAAGGCTCCAGAAAAACTAATAATAAAATACAAACCTTCCAACTGTCAGAAGGAATACAGCACAAGATAAAACAGACTATACCATGAAAGATTTTAAGAAGCAATAGAAGCAAAAAGACAAAGACAAAATATGACAGGAAAACTAAGACCAAAATACTAGCTATGTTATTAAATGGCCACAGAAAATAACTAAAAAGTTTCTAAGACTGGGAAACCAGACAAAATCGCCAAAAGTATGCTTCCCGTAAGAGATATCCCCAAAGCAAAGTAACTCGACAATTTTGAAAATAAAAGAAGAGCAAATATATACCTAGTAAGTGCTACTCCAAACTAAACAGGGATTATAACCTTAATATTAGGCAAGTAAAGTTAAATTCAGGGCAAACAGTTTTAAATGAGACAAGAACTCTTTACAATAATAAAGAATATAATTCTCAGTTGAAGATCTAACAGATGAAATAACAGCACCAAAATTCAGAGAAAAAGCTTCAGAAAACACAAGGAAGAACAGGCAGAAGCACAATAAAGGCAAATGATTTTCATTCTCTTCTTTTAGCTCATGAAGGATGGACAAAATTAGGTAAATACATAGAAAAAAACAAAATTGCATAATAAGAGTTTAATTGATGTAAATTTTAAAAAAATCCACAGTATTAGGCCACAAATAAAACCTTATCCAAAAAAGCAGAAATAATACAGAATCTGATAACATAGAGGAAAAAAACCCTAGAATTTAATCATAAAATATGAATCACAAAACCCTACCACTTGGATGTTTTAAAAACGTCTCTTTTAAATAACTCATATAAAAAAAGAGATCTATATAAAAACTTCAGACTATCTAGAAAATAAAAATAACAAAAAACATTTCATGTATTAGAACCTGTGGGGTCCCACTAAAGTGGAGTTCAGAAGAAATCATGACTGTTGTACTTATACTAGTAAATAGAAATGAATGAAAATACACAAGTTAAGCATAAGAAAATAGAAAAATAATAGACCTAATTAAAAAATTTGAGAGCTGGTTTTTTGGGGAAAGAATACCAACAAAACAACAACAACAACAAAACAATAAAACATATAAACCATAATTCAATCACATATATTATATTTTCTATTATATTGTTATTATACTATTATCTATTATATTATTCTATCATGTTGATAGTATGTACCCTCGATAGAATGTAATGAAATAACACATTATTTCTGTGATCTTTTAACCCCAAACCCATCACTCCAGTCTAATCATGTGAAAAACATGGGACAAATTTCAACAAAATACCTGACCAGTACTCCTCTAAACTGTCGAGGCCATTAACGACAAGTCTGAGAAACTGTCACAGCCAAGAGGAGCCTAAGGAGACAAAACTACTAAATGTAATGTGGTACCCTGGATGGGATCCTGGAACAGAAAAAGGACATTAGGCCAAAACTAAGGAAATCTGAATGAAGTATAGCTTTTAGTTAATAACAATAATCAATATTAGTTCATTAGATGTGATAAATTACCATACTAATGTAAGATGTTGATAATAGGGGAAATTGGGTGTGCGCATAGGGAACTCTGTACCATCTGCTTAGTTTTTCTATAAGTCTAAAACTATTCTAAAAAATAAAATCTATTAATTAAAAAACAATAAAACAAAAAATTTTTAAAAACATAGAAAAAATATACAAAAACTAAAAATCACCTTGTATCTCATTAACCGATTTAAACATTGTTAGCATTTGGATGTATTTCATTTTATTTATTTATTTAATTTTTGTCTATAACATATTTGTGAATTTTCTTTTTTAATATCGGTATAGGCCTTTATTCAAGTTATCTTACTTAAAATTTAATAATTAACATTTTCACCTATCACTAAATATACTTTAAATGCATGACTTCAATGACTAAATAAAAAACAATAAAACATAATAGTCATTTAATCTAATCATTTCAAAGAAAGGGCAGAAGACACAAATATATAAAATAGGAAATAAAAATGATAAATAACCAAATGGCACAGCAAGACACTCATATAAGAAGTTAGACTTGTTTGTTGTTTTAATATGAGGAGATACACACAATACAAATAAATATGACAAACTACTACAAACGACTAAGAGAAGACCAACCCAAATACAAAGTGAGAAAGGATAGAACACAAAAAGAAAAACAAACAACAACTTTGCAAAGATGCTCTATCTACTAAATGCATAATAAAAGAGAAAAAGTCAGAACTGCTATTTTGGTTTATCATGAAATGCCATTTTGGTGTATCAGGTTAGTGAAGATCAAAGAGTTGGATAACGCCTTCTTGGAGAAGCAGACAGGCTCATACACTGCAGAACCAAAGGTAAAATGGTGTAACCTTAGTGGATGGCAAATTAGCACTATCTCTCAGAGTTGCAAATCACATACCCTTAGACCTAACAAGTTGACTTCTAGTATTTATTCAGATATGCTCTCAAATGTGCAAAACTACATATGTATGTGTACATATGTATTATCAGTAATATGTATCATGTATTTATTATATAATATATAATATGTAAAATATGTAAAATATGTATATATGTTATTATATATGTTGTACATATATAATATGTTTGTCATAGCCAAATATTGGGAGAAACCCAAACCAAAGACAGCACAAAATTTTTTTCCAATAAGTTCTGTTTTTATTGCATCGAAGATCATATAATGGAACACTATGCCACTGTAGAAAATAATGTACTGATATGGAAGATCCAATGGATACATCAAGCCAAACAAACAAGGCACTATGTCTAGTGGACTACTGTTACTGTGGAGGGAGAGGGAGGGGAGGAGTAGTAAGAGGGAGGAGGGAGGAAAGGGAGGAGCCTCAAATAGGTTATGAGAAATAAGCAAGGTATAACAAGAGAGAGATAACAAGTGAGAGGTGCAGGGCACATAGTGGGAATTCAATCACTAGAACCGACACTCACCCAAAGGCCCTCTCTGGAAGTTTGAACAGACTGCCCACGGGCTTCTGACTGGGAGGCCAGGGAGGTTGGAATCTGCCACTTTTGTAATTCACTTAAAAGCACCTTATGCTCCTATTCTAATAAACCAAGAAACTGAGGGTCCAAGAGGAAGCAGCCCAATCAAAGTCACATAGCTGAAAGATGGCAGGGCCAGTTCCATCCTGAGCAGCCTGAACCCAAAGTCCCCACTGCATCCACTCCTCTGTGCTTTCTCCATCACCAACCGTAAGTATTTATCTACACTCACTCTGTGCCAGGCAGCATGACGACTGCTTCATAGGAACTACAAGGCATGTGCCCCTTTATTCAAAAGAGGAAACAGGCTCCCAGTGAGAGGTTCCCAGTAAGCAGCAGGGCTGGGATGGACTCCAGAGCCACAGTAGAATAAACCCATATTCCCCTATCTTCATCCACACTCTTTAGAACACAGCCTTTTCACAGCGCTGACTCTAACCAGCTCTGTGTGGCCCATACAAAATATCTGTAAGAGAAATGTCTACAACCATGCCAACTTTGTTGCTGTCATTGAAGAGCTACCTTTAACACGTCTGACAGTGACAGCCAAGCAGCAGCCCTAGAGGAGACCTGAACTGAGCACTGAGGGCAAGGTGCTCCCCCTCTTGGCTGCAGTCTCAGGGCCTCAAGGCCTCTCTCTTGTCAGTGGCAGGCAGGGATCCAGAAGGTTACACACAGTTGGGGTATGGCAAGGTGGACATATAACAGACAGTCCCTTCACCACTTTCCCCAAGACAGGGCCCAGAGTGGAGTGCTCATGTCCACTAATGGCCATCTACTAAGGAAAACTAGTGACAGCACAATATAACTAAAGGGAATGGTTTGAATTCTGTCTCTTGGACCCTGGGCAAGGACTTAACTTCTCTGAGACTCATCTGAGAATTATGCTGCTAACTAAGTGCTAACCTTACCTGCCTTTGTAAGGATCAAGTAAAGTCTGGAGCAGCACAGGGCACCCAGGAGGCACCCAGGGAAGGTTAAGTGCTCCTTTAAACTGTGTATGTACTCCCACATTGTCTTTTCTCCACCTGTATGTATCCTAAAGAAATAACCGGATTCAGCTGCAGAAGTGAAGGACAGAGTGGTTTATAGCAGAGCAAAGGATAGGGATCAATGTAGATACTCAGCGATAGTGCGAATAGTCTTGTTCACTGGATATCCCACTTCCAGCCCTGATCCCGGCCTGCAGTGAAAGCTTTAGTCTGCTGTTGTCCACCCTGGACCCAACTAGGACTCACTGCCTCTGCAGTACTCACCTCGGAGAAGCTCCATCTCCTATGGTGTCCTGCAACTGGTGACAGAACTACCAAATAAATAAAAGCGGGACTAAGTAACCTGATTTTTGTCCCATGGAAACTGCCAGGGCAATAGTCAGGATCAGGATCGAGAAAGAAAATGACCAGATGAAGACAAGGCCAATGCCAGAGCTGGGAGATAAGTTATGAATGCAGTGTCCCAAGTCCTAAACTGGTCACAAGTCAGTCTTCATGTCTTTGTCTAGGTGGGTGGGTTCCCTGGTCCATTCTTCCTCACCTCCCCAATCCTGCTTGACAGCTCCACCTCCTCCAGGAAGGTTGCCCTCTTCTACCAGGCCTTTAGGTACCTACCCATACCTCCATCCAGCCTGAGTTAGCCAAGACTTTCTGATCCTGCTGATCTTTTTTCTACCTTGAGGGTCATTCCTTTGATGACAGGAAGCTTTCACCTGGGCTTCCTCGCTTGCTCCACCCACAGACATGGTGGAGCTTTCACAGTGCTTTCAAGACAGGGCAGAGTTCATGTATAGGTAGTCTGCCCATTTGTTAGATGTCACTGTGCACCCTTCCATCATTTATTTGTTCAAGAACACTTAAAAGATGCCTGCCACGTGCCAGGCTCTGTGCTGCTATGAGCTAGGAACACAGTAGCAGCCATGTCAGGCTCAATCCCTGTCTTTTCTTTCCAACCAGAGGCAGTGAATGCCTGTCGCATTTCTCTTTTTGTCTCCAACACGGCACATGGCACTGGGCCAGGCACACAGGAGATAGAGTTTAATTTCCTGATAGGAATAACATTATTTCTTAGCCCAGTAACCAGAGGGCACACTGAGCAATGCCTGAGGGTGCCTCCATCACATTCCCCCTTGAACCAAACTCACTGTCTTAGGTCATGCTTGGATGGGGATGCTTAATGACATTATCCACAAGAATTTTCCCCAGGATTTCAATGATGCAAAAACTCAAATTGCCAATTGCCCTTCCCAGAACCCTGGCAGGTGTTGAAATCCTACAGGGAAATGAGGAGACATGAAGTATTGATATCTCGCTGCTTAAGGAGCCTCAGAGGTTTGCAAAATGTGACACTTAATCTCCAGGGGCCCAAGACACAAAATCCCCTTCTCCAAGGCCTGTCTGGCTGGGCTCACCCTGGTTTGCCTTGTGACATGACTGCCCCAGGAATGGTAATGATGGGTGAAACGCCCTCCCCTCAGTGTGGCCTTTGACTTCAGACTTGCTGGAGTAGTGAGTGGGTGTAGACTTCTTTCTTTTAAGCAGCAGTAATGATGGCTCCCTGAGATCTAAAGCTACAGGAAAGTCTAAGACCTGATCACTTCTCTCTAGGGAGAGCTTAACCAATGGGGTCGCACCCAGTGACAGGTCTGAATAATGACGAGGATTGTAAAAAGCAGTGCAGTTTGATAGCATTTGAATTCCTTTAACAGACTACACACTGCTTTCAAATATATACTACAGCACTTGTAAAACGAAAAGCTGATTTAATCATACTTCCTGCTTAAGATCCTTCAGTCTCTCCACAGCTTTCTGGATCAAATGCAGATTCCTAACCCTAACCCTCCCCAAATCCTCCAGCATGCTTCCATGGCCCATTTTCTTCTGTGAACCCCTCCACTTGCCTCCCCACCAACTTGCCTACAGGCACACATAGGCCTCCACATCCATGTACTGACGTGCTGCTGCTATAGTCCCTTCTCCCTCCTTTCACATCCTTCACATGCACACATCTGGGTGACTTATTCCCTTGTGTATCAACACTTCTGGGGGCTCCCCACCCCTCCCCCTGCTTCCAGAGCCCCTGTACCTGTCTCCACCACAGACTTATAACAAGGTCCGTGATATCTTCTTAGCCAGGGGACCCCAACCTCCAGGCCACGGATGGGTACCAGTCTGTGGCCTGTCAGAAACCAGGCCTCACAGCAGGAGGGTGAGTGGCCAGCAAGCAAGCAAAGCTTCATCTGTATTTGCAGACGCTCCCCGATGCTAGCATCACTACCTCAGCTATACCTCAGATCATCAGACACCAGATTCTCATAGGAGCCCTGGTTCCTGGTGCCAAACAGGTTGGGGACTGCTGTTCTTAGCTGTCTCTCTCCTAGCAGAAAGAGAACAATATGAGTAGGGCTGGGTCTACTCACAGGAGTCTTCAGGACTCTGAATGGTTCTGGCTCAGAGAAAGTGGTGGGTGAATGTCTACGTAATGCACAAGCATGAGCAAACGAATTAAAGCAACCTGCTGCCTTAGAAAGCACTCCATTGAGGCATGAACAGGGAGTGCAGAGCTCCGTGAGCTCAGTCTTCATTCCTCAGTTTTCATCTCTGTACAGTTTGTACAATTGTACAGAGCAATGATACCCACATGGACCTGGTTCGACTAGGACCTGGTTCAACTGGGATGTTTAAGGTTTTCTTTGTAGAGATATTAAGTAGAGGAACCATTTTATTAAAAGATGCTCATTGAGAATTGACGGGTGAACTAAAGAACCCCCTAGGTTTTATTTATCAGCGTCCATTAGTTTTTCACTTCTATACACATGCACAGAGCTCATGCTGCAGTTGGCTGGGCAAGCCCTTTCTTCCCAAGAGCTCACAAAGAGAGCCATCTGTCCAGTTCCAGGTGGAACCGTCTCACGGCTGTCTTCCTGGAGTGTAAATCAATGAGGCTTTCCCGAGCCTTTCCTTCTTGTGGGGTTTCCATGGGAATCCTCCCACGCATGACTGAGCCAGGAGCCCCCAAGGCAGAAGCTCAGGCTGTCAGCCAGTAAGAGCAGGGGATGAGATGAAGGAGGTTTGATGGGAGGTGACCAGGCCAGCATCCTCTGTGAGGTCATTTGAAAGAGACACACCTTTCTGGCAGACCTGATCAATGCTGCAGCAGTCCCTGTGCCCAGAGGGCTGCCTCAGGCATAGCTGGCCTCTGTGAGTTCCAGCATGGCTCAAGCTGGAGCAAAGCTGGAGGACACGTGGTGGGGGAGGGTGCTGCATAATGGGACCCTATGAAAAAAAAACCCTATGAAGACTCTTATGAAGAAAATACAAATAATCTTCATGGCTAGCCCTTCATTTATCTTCCAAGCTGAACTCTGTCCGGTTGGTATAACTGGTTGTCTGAAAGAAAAGTGAACCTATTCGTGTCTCATACTTGACCTAGCATATCATAATAGGGACCTGCTGGGATTTCTGAAGGTCCCTCTGTTAAGCCTGAAGGGTCCCTGGGATCATATTTGAGATATTGGGGTGTGAGAGGGGAGACTAGAGAGGAAGAGGTGAGGGAGCAGGGAGACAGGAAGACCCAGAGAGAGGAGAGAGGAAGTGCCAGATGGGATGAAGCCACTTGGCCCCAGAAATCTGTGTGACCTGCATATCTCACAGTTTGTGGCTGATAGGTGAAATGTCTTTGTGGCCCAAAGTGGGTCTTTATTAAGACCCACTTTTTCTGGAGATGGCAGAGCTCCAGGTGTACCATAAATGACATTTCACAGTCAAATGGATGAATTTGGTGCAGCTCTGGGCCTTTCCTTCTGCATATGTCAGCACATGAAGGTATAGGGCTCACAGCATCTTTCTGCTACCTCCTGGTTTCAGGGTCCACTTTGCCTGCCTCATGAAATGGAACACCTCTTGGGTCACATCTTCTGTTTCTGCTGCCCTCTCTCTCCATGTGTCTTCTCTTATGACTGACATTTTCAGCCCTTGCCGATTCTCCCAAACTGGGTCTCCAGAACTGTTTTTTTCCTCAGCACCAGACCCACCTACCTAGAAGTCTCTGGCCACCCCTGAATAGGACTCCTTCAAATGACCTTGTAAAGCCAGCTGGCCTCTTTTAACCACAAGCCTCTCTTTGTGGGTACGTCCATTCTCTCCAGATGTCAGACACTGGGGGACACACTGGCACCTCAGAAGCCATACACTCAGGGAGGAACTTAGCCTCTTCCATCTCTGACAAACCAGATTCTTCTCTGTATGCTGCCCTATACCTGCTCCTTCTGTCTCCTTCACTCAATGTCTTCAACTCCACTTGCCTGGATTACTGCAAAGGTCTCCTAACAGGGCTTCTCTGACTGTAGTCTGTACCCTCAATGCACGGTCCACACAGCCAAGAGGTAAATCTGACAAAGTCGCCCACCTACCTTCTCTTTCAACTCTCCAGGTGGCTTCTCCATGGACAAGTTGCTTAGCTTAGCACACAAAAGTCCTCAAGACCTAATCTTGTTTATTTCTCCCACACCCAGTCACTCACCATGGTCCACCACAGGCCAGTAACACCAGACTCCCAAAGGCACCACACACCTTGGTGTTCTGGGAGCCTTCCCACCTTCCCTTATCTAGCTGACATTCTTTTGTCCCTACCCCATCCCTAAGCAGGCCAGGCACCCTCTGTGACCACCCTCCATCCTCCTGCATCCTCATTCTTATTGTCAGTTCTCTCATTCTTGTCAATTCCCACGACTGTCTCCTGCACCAAATGTTGCATTTCTTGCTGATAAAGCCAGCACCCAACTAGCCTCAGCCTCTATCTCCTACCAGCACCCAGCTAGTACCTGCTACCTCCGGCTGCGCTTATCAGATTGAAGAAGAAATATACATTCTATACCTCTTGTATAGTTTGTATTTTTAACATTTTTGTCATAATTAAAGTACACATTTTAAATGGGGATTAAGTTCTAAACTCAATACGTGAAGCAAAAATCACATGCAATCAACACTGCCTGGAAAGTCCTCCTGAAGGTTCAAGATATCTGAGGTGGATTCACCATCCTCTTTCCCACAGGGTTCAGCACAGACAACTGTTTTTCTACAGCCTTGGAACAGATCCCTATTGCTTAAGATGAGCAACAGCCAGTAAACTAGTTGACTTATTTAAGGAGCATTTTTATTAAAATGTTGCTGTTTTAATTTTTTATCTTTTTTTTTAAACCAAGACTGAATATGTTCACATAAGTTAAGTGCACACATTTACATACTTTTATTTTTTAAACACCTACGAGGCAGAGACTTCTGGTAACTTTGCTCCAGGTCCCACCCCCCACCTCCCAGCACCTTGATTTTCCACATGGAGTAGTTCGTTCTAGTGTGGGGGTGGGATGATGCTCAATATGCTTCCTTCTTACACCAACAGAGAAAGGACCTTTTAAGAGCCTGGCTATAAGACAACAGGCCACTCAACTCAGGGAAAATTAAGTAGCTTTTGTGTGGTGAATTATACTCGGTTTTCCCAACGGGGTGAGAATCTGCAGAGGCTCAACCCTTAGCCACTTCCTAGGATAGTAGTGAAGCTCCCCCAAGGGCAGGCCTTTGTAAATGAGGAGAAGGAGACAGTCTTAAAAGCTAGGGGAGAGGGAAAGTAGTCTAGGTAGGGAGAATAGGAAATGAAAAAGTCCCTGGAGCATTGGAGCAAAACCAAAAATTCAGGGGTAATGAGAGAGGAAAATGGTGAGAATGGGGTGGAGGGTGCAGTAACCAGATTTGGAGAGCCCTGGGGCCATCTAGATTTTTACTCCATGGCACCCTGGAGGAGGTTCTAAATCAGGAGTAATTTGATCTATTTATGTTTTTAAAAGATGTTTCTCATAAACGGTTAATACTATTTGATCCGATATGTGAAACATTGTATCTTATTATAGTTTTAACTTGCGTTTTTCTTATTGAGTAAAGCCGAGCATCTTGTCATATGCTTGAGTGTTATTTTGATTACATTTTGTGTGTGTGTGTGAACTGTTTACGGTCTTTGGTCTTTGTCCGTTTTTGGTTTTTTGCTTGCAGACTTGATTAACCTTTTATGCCTTAAAGAGATGAGCCCTTTGTGACAAGAGTGGCAATTTTCTCCCCAGTTTGTCATATGTCTTTTGGCTGTTTATGGCGATTTCATTTCCCCACAGATTTTCTTTTTACATAATTGAATTCATCAGTCTTGGAAATAAAATAGAATACAAACTGGAGAGATATTTGAGTGGAATGGCTGGCAAGTTGTGTTTTGTTTGATGTTTCCCAAAGCTAGCTTAAATTCCTTTTATTACTACTTTTTAAGGAAGTTAAGAAAACAATGAAATCAGTCAGAGGGTAAGTCTCAGAGGACTATGCCCTCATGTAAAGCATGTTTATATCATGCTACTGACACTTTGTCTTTCTACTAACTCCATTAATCAGCAGCACTTAAAATAAATGAAGGCTTTGGGAAATAAGAAGGGATTCTCCCATCAGTCTGAGTGACAGAAGCTGCAGGATTTGGTTGGATGGTAGAGGCGCCAAGATGAGAAAATTGAGCGCACTGATCTCCTCTTCCCCAGGTGCAGGGTGCAGTGACTGGTAGGGAAGAGGGTGGGCAGATCCTGAATTCTCCTTTAAACAGTTTCCCAGAGGCTCAGGCATAACATCTCACGTCTTCCCGATTTAGGCTCATCAGATTGCGGGGGGCAGAAGGTGGGTGGGAGGATGGGGCTCAGATTCTTAGAGAGGAGAGAACTCCTTTCACCACCCAACCTCCCCCGGGAAGAGGGTGGGGAAGAGGAGAAAACTGTGCTGGGAGAGACCAGAGTACTTGCCCAAGGTCACACTGGGGCGGGTGGTAGAGGCGGAATTTGAACTCTAGAGCTAAGAGCCCTCCGCCTCCTCGTCACAGCGGTACAGAGGGGCCCTCGTCTCCCTTCCAGTCTGCAACAGCCAACGCTTCTGCCATCCCGGAGGCGGGGGGTGGGGCCCACCTCCACCCCCCACCCCACCTCGCTTTTCTCGCCAGGGAGAGGTTCTGGGCTCGGTGTCCCTCCTGGCTCGGGCCCATGGCGAGTCCTGCGCTACCAGAACTGACACATTTGCCGCGCTCCAGGCTCTGGCCTCCTCTCTCCATTCCAGACCACAATCCCCAACTCTTTGCTCGTGACTTGCGGAGCCTGCGACCCCTTCCCTTTCTGAGCATCGCCAAGTTTGTCTCCAAGCAAGGCCATGAATCGGCCCCCGAGCCGCGCTCGGGTCGGGAGACCAGCCACACTACACCAACGTCAAGAATAAACGATAACAACAGCCACCACTTCACCAGCGCCTACTGCGCGCCAGGACCCTGACTTCCATGGCCTTGAATCCCCCCACACCCGACGAACAGTATCCTAGAACTTACGGTCCTCATTACATACATAGACGAGGGAGCTGCTGCAGCTCCGGAAAGTTGGATGGCACTCTCAGGCTCGTACTGCTGAAATAATGCTAGCTAACATTTGATTGAGTGTTTCCTATGTGCCAGACACAGATCTATTTACCCACAAGCATTACCCCATAGATTCCTTATAAAACCATTATCATCCCCATCCAATGGATGAGGAAATCGAGGTTTGGTAACTTGCCCAAGGTCATCCAGCCAGTGAATAACGGATCTTGGACCCAAATCCAGGCAAGGTAACTGAGGTGAGGGGTAAGAGGGACGGCCGTGTTTTTTTGTTTGTTTGTTTGTTTGTTTGTTTTTGTGCTGTCTCCATTTCGCAGAGAAGCAGCTGGCTTCGAACCTAAGGCTCCAGGGGCCGGCCCCAAACGCCCCAAGGCTGCGCGCAAACCTACCAACTCAGACTGCTATAGCCAGCAGAGAGGAATTCCCCGGGACCAGGACGTGACCCATGCCAGGAGCGCGGGCTGTGGCGAGGGTCAGCCCGCTGGCGGTCCTGCGCGGCCAGATCTCTGCTCCCGGCTCCCGCGCGCCCCAAGGCACCCCTCACCAGAAGCTGGAGAATACTCACCATAAAAGAGAGGGCGAGCGCCTGCCTGCCTGTGAGGAATCTCCGGCACTGGCAGGTCCTTGACTCCCCCGAGAGGCGTCTGCCGCCGCCGCCCACTCAGGGGCGCCCGAGCGACCCTGAAGATGCCGGCTCGCTCCCCGGGGCCAGGGGCGCTTCCTCACCGCTGGTTCCCAGCAGCAGCGCCCCCTCTGCCCGGCAGGGTGGCCTGGAGTTGGAGCGTTCTTACGGAAGTTGGCGTTTGGCGCTGGAGGTCGGGTGAAAGTGGGGAAGCGTCTTCCTACGCGGATCCCGGGAACGCGCTGAGGCCCGCGCTTTCACCGCTGCGAAGCTCCGCGCAGGACCCGGAGGGCGGCGAGTCCCGAGCTCAGGGTTCACCGGCCGCCTCTCGGCCGCTAGCCCCTGGCGCGCCCTGCGTCCTCTCCAGCGCCCTAGGTGCAAGGAGCGGTGGCTGGAGCTGGTGCCCGCGCCTGGGCTGCGGTGCGCTCATCACCCTCCCCAGGGGCTGGGCGCCTTTGTGCGCCGGGCTCGCCGGCCGCGGCGGCTAGCACTGGATGCTGCAGCCGCCGCCGCCTCCCCCTCCTCCGCTGCCGTCGCCCGCTCCCCGCCTTCCCGGCCGGCCCGGAGGCTGCAGCTGAAAGCCGATCCGGCTGAGCTCATCCCTGAAGGCCACTAATCCAATAGCCGCGGAAGGCGCGGCCGCCGGGAACGCCCCTTCCCCCACCATCCCGCGCCCCGGCCCGTCCCATCTCGGGCCGCTGCCGGCGCCGCCACCTTCCAGAGGCCACCAGCTGGCGGGAGAGGGAATTGGAGCCCGCGCTGGCTCCCCTGTGCCGAGTCGGCCTCGCGGTCGCCATTCACTCTCCCGCTCGCCCGCGCACTCCCTCACTCACGCACTCATTCATGCGCGCGTGTCCTCCCCCATTCATTCAAGCGCGCCAAGATCACCAGGGTGGGTGCTCCTGAGGGGGAAGATACACCCAGAGTCAAACGCAGCTTTGGAGTCTTTATCCAAAGCATGTGGAAATAGCAGGGAAAAAGGTTGGTTTAATATCCTCTTCCTCAGAAACATGTCCACACTTTATTTTTAAAGATCGAGCTCCAACTGATCTCTAAAAGTCTAATTTCATACTGCACTTGTTTCACGGAGCCTTCCTGGCCCTCCCTAGGCTCAGGGAATCGGGTCTCTTCTCAGCGGGCTGCAAGCGCTGATGGTGGCCCGGAGCTCTGAGAGCTTGAGCTGAGAGATAAGGGAGAGGGCGTGGCCAGAGCGGAGGCCGAGAGGGTGCTTCTAGCATATGCGCTTCCTTGGGAAAATCGAAAGTTTCTGTATGGGGCCCCTCGTCTGTGCTCTCAGAGTTGACTTCAGTTCCGTTCTACAGTCGTTTGGTCTGACCTCAGCCCTCTCTGTGCCAAGCACCAAAAAGTCTAGCTGCAGAATTCCCATTTCATCTGGGACACCAACAAATAAAGACAATCCAACCGGGTGAGGGAAATACTTTGATGGAGGCGGCAGCCCACCTTTCCCAGACTGGTAAGGGCAATCTAGGAATGCTCCCTAGTGGAGGTGGCTACACGAATTAGCTCCTGGATACAGAGGGACAGGTAAGTACCTACCACAGCAAAGAGCCTATGGTATAACTGGAATGTGAGCAGAGGTGATGCAATGAAGCTGGAGGGATAGACAGTGGCTAGGGTTTGGGGGGCCATCTCAAGAGTTTGGCCTTTCCCCAGTATCAGTTGGGGAAACCTTTAACCAGGGTAGTGACATTGTCAGATCTGCATTCAAGAAAGATCTCTCAGCAGAATGAATGGATGGATGAAACGAGCTTGGAAGCTACTGAAGCAGTCCAAGCAAAAGATGATGCTTCATAAACCAGGGCAGCCACTGTGAGGTAGCAAAGGGTGTATTGATCAAGTATTTATTCCACTCATTCTGTTTGTTTTGTCATTGGATTTGTCTGTCTCCCTCCTAACACTGTGAACCTTCCTTCCTAGAGGCAAGTATCTGTGTTTTATACATCCCTGGATCCCTTGTACCCAGCACAGAATAGATGCTGAGTAAATGTGGTTGAACTGACTTGAGTGGCAGTTCTGACCTCCCCCTTCACATTACTATATTTCCAGAGATCTCTACAGCAGTCCTTCCTCACCCTAATCAGGAAGCTCCTGCAGCACCTACTTAGAAAGCTACTGTGGGGGCAATGGACATAGTTGGGGAACAAGAAAAGAAAATTTGAGGAAAGATCAGAAGCAAAAGTGAGTTTAAAGAAGGCTTTCAAGCTGATAGTTTCTCCACATAGACCCAACCCAATCTGGCTGACAGGGTGCATGAGGGGATGCCCATTGCTTCCCCTCCACTGGGAAACATCATAGCAGCTTCAAAGAAAAAATCGGAAGGGAGAAATGGCCAAAATTTGAGAAACTACCTCCTCCCTCCCTTGAGGGCTCCAGATAAGTTCACCACGTGGCCCCTCCAAGTGATACTATGCCTCAGGCACAAAGGAGTGGCCACAACAGCACCTCAGGTGTCCCTGTAGGCCCCAAAGTACTCCAGCCCATAGATATCAGGGGAAACAACTTGCCAAGAAGCCAGGATATTCTGGTCATAAAAAAACTTCAGATTGAGACAAGCAACCTAAGATTAGGTTATTAAAAAACTGTGACTTCTGTTTTAAGCATATTCTCTCTCTCTCTCTCTCTCTCTCTCTCTCTCTCTGCCTCTTTCTCCCTCTCTTTCCCTTCCTTTCCCTCCTTTTTTCTCCCTCTCTCTCTCCCTTCTTCTCTTTTGGGATCACCTCAATTGAGAGAAGCCAGCTGTCAGGTCCTGAGACAGCCTTGTGTGGAGTGGTCCATGTGGTGGAGGACTGAGGCCTGCCGACAACCATGTGAACTTAGAAGTGGATCCCGCCCCACTGCCAAGCCTTCTTATGAGACTACAACCCTAACTGACACCTTGACTGTGATTTCATGAGATACCTTGAATCAGAGATACTTAACCAGGCTGACACAGAAACTGTAAGAGAGTAGATGTTTTTTGTCATAAGCTGCTAAACTTTGGGGTAATTTGTTGTGCAGCAATAGATAACTAATACAACATGTTCTTAACTGTCCAAGGATGTTTCAAAAAATAAACCTTCAAAAAACTAACCAGTCCCACTCAAAAGAAAGCACAATATTTCAAAAGCATAGCCAGGCAGCCTTGGGCTTAAATTTTAAGTCAGACTCTTTGGGTTTTAGCTTTCTCACTGTAAAGTGGGAATAGAAGAATTTCCTGAGGATGGTTAGCTCTTGTAGTGAGTTACATAGTAAGTACTCAATAAATGTTTTCCTTGTACTTCTCAAAAATATACCAAGATCTGCAGCACTTTTGGAATTCTTGAGCTGAAGAGAAGTCATGCCTGGAGCAGAAGATTCATTAGAGGCCCGTGCAGTCAGGGGTACAGAACTGCTCTTTATAATACAGAGCTGTAAACCCCACTGCTGCTTGCCTTTTCTCTCACTAGGGTTTGGTTTAGAATCCACTTACCAGGTTTTAGTTATTGCAACCTTGATCTCCTTCTCTGTCTTTTAAAAGTATCAACCATGTTTAACAGAAGTCAAGGAAAAATTCTCAGTTCTGAGAAATTCTGGAGCTTGCAGCTTGCTCCAAGGATGTGTGCGGTGGTGCGTGAGGTCTGCCTGTCTCTGGCTCCCTCGTTCTATTGGAGCCCAGCCTACAGTGTGGTGTTGCCCATAAGGTGTTCATCTCTCTGATCTTGCTTCTTCTAAGGCTCAGATACCACCATCCCTTTGTCCAGTGTTACAGCGGGCTCTTCACCTCTGTTCTAATTTCTCAAAGTACAAAGCTCTACATTCTTCCCCAGTAGCCCTGGGTGGGTTAGCGGCCTCTCTCTGAGCTCTACAGCACTTTGTTTCCTTACCTCTGTCATAGCACTTTGCAAAGCCTGTGGGAATTGTCAGATTCCAATAGCAGATAGTGACTCTGTTAGGGTAGGACTATGTCTGATTCATCCCAGTGCTCTTGGCACAGCATCCAGCCTAGGGGCAGGTACACAGTAGACATCTAATAAATGTTTATGGAATAAATGATTGAAAGCAGAGCAGAAGAAAAGAAAGACCAAAGGTTGGAAGAAAGAAAGGTCGGCTCTGCTGGCTTTTCTCCCTCCCACCCTCCCTTTCTCTTTTCTTTTCTTTCCTTCCTTCCTTCCTTCCCTCCCTCCCCCCTCTTTCTTTCTCTTCCTTCCTTCCTTCCTTCCTTCCTTCCTTCCTTCCTTCCTTCCTTCCTTCCTTCCTTCCTTCTTTTCTTTCTTTCTTTTCTCTCTCTCTCTTTCTTTCTCTCTCTCTCTCTTTCTTTCTTTCTTTCTTTCTTTCTTTCTTTCTTTCTTTCTTTCTTTCTTTCTTTCTTTCTTTCTTTCTTTCTTTCTTTCTTTCTTCCTTCCTTCCTTCCTTCCTTCCTTCCCTCCTTCCTTCCTTCCTTCCTTTCTTTCCTTTCTTTTCTTTCTTTCTTTCTTTCTTTCTTTCTTTCTTTCTTTCTTTC
>PVKZ01006122.1:0-33646 GCA_004027375.1 Macroglossus sobrinus
GCCTGACATTTTGAGTAGTACACTAATTCATATGAATTGGGTTTTAAATGAAAGCTTTCAAGTCAACCTTTATGGAACACTGCACGTGCGATAAGCCCAGAATTAGCACGCGGACGAGGCGATACTTCTCCAGCCCGCCAGCTTCTTCTCTGAAGAGCGGAAACCCGAGCACTCCGAATTATAAAATGCTTTCATTTCAAGGCCCTCGCCCATAAGGAAAGCGCATGCTGATTTCATCAGGATTTTTCTCTAGGGGCCTCTTCAGTAGTTAGGAGCAGACATAATTCCAGTCTGCAGTTAGAAAATTAAAGGTCAGAGGTGACGTGTGTGTGTGTGTGTCTTGCTAGGCAGGGCTCCACGGGAGCTCCACCTGTCCGGCACCGGAGTTGGGGACCAATTCGAAAGCATCTTTGAAGCGGGCTAAGGATACACGGGAATGGGCAGATGACGTAGGCCAAGGGTAAGCAGGGAAAGAGGAATCGGGGTCCCCTGGTTGTCTGATTATCTTCTGGAAAGGCTGCCGCGCACAGTGGGGCTGTGTGTTAGAGCAGAGATACCCTTCCCTCTGGTGGGTCTCTTTTAATAGGACAGGGTAAGAGTGACGTGAGGAGGGGGCGGTGGGCCGTTCATCCCCAGGCAGCCTGGCTTGAAGGTGCTAACCAGGGAATGTGGCTGTGCACACAGGCAGACGTCGGGCAGGAGAATATCACTGCAGCCCCCTTGCTGGGGGAGGGGGTGAGGGGAGAGCCCCACCTCGCTCAGAGAATGTGACCCCTTGCTTTCGGCTAGCTTGTTGTCCGGGCCACCCAGAACGGGTCCCAAGGTCCTACATGGCCAGTCCTGCTCGGGGCTCTCACTGCATGCATGGGAGAGCACGGGACTGGACATCAGATTCTCCCCAAGCTCTGCCACCGTGTAATGACCGCGTCCCCCAGGGACCCGTCGTCTCCTTCTCCCTTGGCTTACTCGTCGGTAACACGAAAGACCTACATCCTGTGTTTTCTACGCCACTTTCCCCAGTTTTAAATTCAGAGATCTTCACGGAGTCGCTTGTCACTTCCGTTAAACTGCACCACTAAGTGGAGTGCCCAACCACCTCCACAAGTGAAGGACACTCATTAATAAATAGGGGGACAAAAACCTAGAGTTTATAAAAAATTTTTTAGATCCATTTTTCCCATTGGATAGTAGATGGCAAACTGTTAGATGTTATGGCTTGCTCGCTTATGTCACGAATCTGACATGACCTGAGACTCTCTGAGGTGTCTCCACAGCACGAAGCTGCCACGGCATCAAGGGTGACTCTTCCTTCTCCACCTGACGGCCAGCGCAAGATGGCCAGCTATATCGATGCCAAGACATTGTCTGCGATGATGGGAACTTATGAGGAAAGCAAGTAAATGTCGAAAGACAAATAAGAAGTTTCTCTGAACACAGAATATACTAGCATGCCCTAGAAGGAAACAGATCCAATCAGTGCGGAAGCGGGGAAAAAGAGAGCTATGGGGACATCAGAATTTCGACCCAGGACAGGGGCGGGCAGTTAGGTCCTGTCACCTGACGGCTGGGTTTGGATGTAGGTTGGGGCCTACAAGGAGACACATTGAAAGTGTCATCGGCTCAGCCAGGATACTCTTGTCTGGAAGGCACTCTAGGTGTGTGCCTGGGGGTGAAGGCTGAAGGGGTTTGGTGCATGCTACATTCCTCAGCGTCACCTACAGGGGGGCCGTAGGAATGAGCAGAGAGGCGCCGAGCACACATCGTGGCCAGAAGCAGGCATGGACAGAGAGGAGGCTCACTCAGACTCAAAGTTCTCTAGGTCCATGGGTTGCACCTCTATCTGGAAAGAGAGGGAAGCCGGGAATACGAGAGACAGCTCGGCTCCTTCCATGCCTCCATCCCCCAGACTATCAGCTGAGGATCTGAACCGAAAGGTCACCACGAAATGGTACCTTGGAGAGGCAAGAACCATCACCAAGGCATTCACGGGCCTCCAGGAAGCCCTACGGCTGCCTGTCAATGGACGTGATCACTGAACTCTGAGTTAAAAAAAAAAAATCAAGAGCAAACAGCAGACCTACGTGTCTACAAGGAGCTGGATAATAAGGGGGCGGGACATACGTGCAGCGTGTCCAATGATGCCACACAGCAGGGACAGAAGCCCTCCGCAAGGTGACGAGCTGCTGTTTCTTTCCGCGCAGGCTTGCGAGCCACAAGGCGGTGCAAATCGAGGGGATGAGGACAGGGACTGAGATCGTAGGGACCTTGGCCGTGGCCACGGTGAAGGAGGTTGGGCTGGAGAGGGAGAAACAAGAGCAGCGGTGCTGAGAACGAGTCTCCAGGGGGACGGACGTGGTGTGGGGCGAGGATGCCCTCGCTCTTTTCCTTTTTCCCTCTGTGTCGTCTTTATTGGGATGCTTGGCTCTGCGGTGAAGTCATCGGTCCATACATAGTATCTCTTGTTATCATCACTGATCGTATTGTTGTTGTTGTTATTATTATTATTATTATTGTTATTATTAGTAGTAAGAAAATATAGGGGCGAATGGAATGAGGAATAAAGCAGAGCCTCTAAAATTCCTGGAGAAATGAAAGGACAAGTGTCTCTATATTGAGGACAATGGAGAGAAGGAGGCTGCAATGACAGCCTCGGAAGGAAAGAGAAGGACCCAGCAACGTCAAGGCCAAGGGCTGACCGAGGAGGGGAGGTTTTTAGAGTGAGGGGAGCGTTGCCCGTGGCTGACACGCCGAGAATACATTCATCCCCCCACACTGCTGCAGGCAGCCTGGCAAAATGAGCAGTGACAATGAACTGTCACGAAAACCGCATACGGACCCTTTGCTGTTGGAGGTGACGTTCATCAGGGGCTCGTGGGATGAACGGAGGAGGCGGGGGCCACAGACGCTTCAATGAGGAGAAAAAGGACGCTGGCTTACGTTCTTCCTTTGCAGTGTCATTCGGACATGGTTCATTCAGCGAGACATTTCGGAAGGAGAGTGGCCCTGTTGGGCGACCAGGAGTGGAGGAGATGGGGGAGAGTGAGGGAGCTGTGTGCTAACCGACAGCATTTTTCTGAAGCCAAAGCCCGAGGAAGTAGGAACTGCTCGTGAAAGCTACATGGAAAAGTCCTGGGGAAGCGTCAGTGTGTGGACAACACCCACGCGATGCTCCAGCTTCCATCGAACCCTTACCGGGCCCTGCTCTGGGCCGGGCCACAGCACCGGTCCTCAGAAGAGAGCAAGAACCACACCTCCCTCCTGCTGGCCGGGACTCTCCGGGGGGAAATGCATTTGTTTCTAAATGCGAGCACTGAGTATCTGAAAACGTTCATAACGTATTAGTGGAACTTGGGCTTTTGGGCTCATGTCCCCCCCCCAAAAAGGTCAGCTGAGCCAACCTGTCCTTCAGAGCCCCTCTCATGCACGCAGGGTCCAGACCCTGCCACATGCCATCTCCCGGTGTCCCCGGAACACGCCACGTCCTAAGGCCGCAAGCCAGCGTCCGTCTGTGTCCGCGTGTTTTCCTGAGGGCGCCCTCATCACAGCGCGTTATGCAACCCGTCTCCACACCACGTACCGCTCGGCCACAAGACCTTTCCGACCCAGCGCTCTCCAGCCTCTCCGAGGGGAAGCGTCGCCGTGCCCTGACAGATCCGATGAGGAGGCCCGGCCGGGAAGCCCTGAGAGGTGGTGACAAACCAGGTCACTTCCTATCACAGTCACATGTCCGTAACAGGGCCTCCTACGGGCGCCTCTTAAAGAGGGCTTACCACAGACCCCCCGTCGGCTTTGCTCTCGAATCCCACTCCGCTCACAGAAGGGTTATCGCGTGCGTGGTTAAGTGGGCCGTGCTCAGGGATGGCAGGGTGGCAGGGAGGTGGGTCAGGGGTGGGGGAGACAGAGGCAGAGGACTGGAGCCAGTCAGGAAGACGGGGCAGGAGCTGAGGGGGTGCAGAAATGTGGTCTCCCACCTCGGAGGCCTGCAGAGCGATGGGGGGCAACGCTTCGACAGGCAGGTAGAGAACTCTGAGCATCTGTCGGTGGAGGAAGAGGCCCTCCCCCAGTGAGCCCGGGGTCATGACCTCATCCCTAGAATCTGAAGCACTAGAAGCAGGACTCACAGTGTGAAAGAAGTGAGGGAGGGCCATGTGGGCCCAGGAACCCACACCACCCCGACCCCCCCAAAAAATAAATAAGGCCATTGCCCAAGTGGACCATCGAAGATCTGGGAGACAGAAGCTGAGTCCCTGGGACAGAAAGGAAGCCAGTGGCCAGGACAGGGCACTGGGAGGACAGAATAGTGTGACAGCCCAGGAGAGGTGAGGTCCAGGCCTCAAGAAACGCGTGTCACACAATGCTATGTACCTGCATGTGTACATGGCAGTGACGGAGAGGGCACAACAGTACAACCACTTAAATAGCCACTGACACGGCTGAGAATTCTTCTCGGAGTTAGACTGAGGCTGAGCTGGCAGGTGGCAAGTTCACTGTCACAGAGTTGGAGGAATCCAGCAGACCGAACGTTCGTTAAGTTTACCCCAGGCTCTGGACACGGTACCACTAAGCTCTCTACCAACTACCAAGTCATCTTTCTTCTTCTCTTTTTTTTTTTTTTTTTTTAGATTTTAAATGAATTTTAATTTAGTTTTCAATGACAGCTGACATACAATATTATATTAATTTTAGGTACTCAATGTAGTGATTAAACATTTACAAACGTTACGAAGTGATCGCCCCGGTGAGTCTAGGAACCGTCTGACACCCGACATGGTTATTTATTACGATATGACGGACCACACTCCCTGTGCTGTATGGTTCATCCATTCATCCCATAAGTCAGTTCTCTCCTGAAACAGTCAAATCCCCTTCAGCTCCTGACGCACTGTTGGTTAACATTGGGTGTCAACATCCTTCGCTATTAAGGGTTCACAAAGAGATACTCACTACTGCCAACCTATCGTTTTTAACTCCTGAGCTTTTGGTCAAGTTCGGTCCTTCCATGCAAGAAGCATTGATGGGATCCTATTATGTGCCGCTTGCTGATGAACAAGGCATAGCCCCTGACCTTATGGGGTTTTGGGGTTAGAGGAAGAGGCAAAAAATAAAAATAAAACAAAAAAAAATGAACAGGTGGTTTCAGGTGGTTCCAACCATGGTCTCTCAGGGATTAGAGATAAATCCTCAACCCTAAATCTACCTTCTTCTTCACTCTCTGAGCCTCACAGGACCACCGGGATTAACTGTGATGGTATGTGGGAGGATCCCCTATTGCGTGTTAGGAAGAGACTTGCTCAGGGACAGCTCTGCAGAAGGATTACGGACAAAACGTGAGCTCGGCACGTGCCTACGTGCCTCACCGTGGAAGGGCCTGGCGCTTTCGTGGAAGTGTGTGCTATTTAAAAAAATGGATTTCCTGCTATTTTTAATGGGATACCGCTTAACAGGGAATTCTCGTAGGCATCATATGATGTACAAGGCTCGTGTTACCTGATCTATGTAAAAAAAAAAAAATAATGGAAATAGGATGAATGTTCCGACTCTCGCAAGTCCTAGGAACAAAGCTCTCGGAAGATGCGTAAGCGTCTGCGATTACTCGGGCTGTCTAAGGCGGTAATGCCGAGGGGCCTCAGTGAGGCGTAAAATGTTACTGTGTTCATAAAGTTTGTGTCGGCCTTAACGCAGTCTAGTGCCTTTCCCGGTGCTGTCACCAAATGTCCCTGCACCGTGTTGGCCAATCGGGTCTTTAGCCCCCTTTCTAAGACGAAAGGACTGAAGTGGGTTCCCAACTAGTCATAAAGGACTGTGATCCTGCCCTAAAATTAATCTAAGAACAGTGCTATAATTATTTACGATGACCTATGGAAAGAAAAAAAAATCACTCAGGCTATGATGCTCTTTTTGAGAAGACCCACTTCAGGACAACGGAGAGGACGTCATAAGTTACCTGCCTTGGGTTGAAAATAACACTCGTCAAATGTTATGTGCTTAACTCCAGGGTGAAAGGGTTTAACGCGATTTGTCTATTTTTACTAAACAGGTAATGAACGACCAGGCTCACACGGCCAGGTGTGTTAAAATTATATACTGTGGAGTCCACCTGTGACTTCACATGGGCAAATAGACACATATGTTCCTAGGTAGCTCTGGGCACTGCTTTGAGGAACAGAAATCAGAGGTTGGTCTGGCCAAAACACACACACACACACACACACACACACACACACACACACACACACACACAAATACAAAAAAAAAAAATCTCTTCCACCGTCACACAATAGCCCCTGAAACTCCAACCATGGTCTCTCAGGGATTAGAGATAAATCCTCAACCCTAAATCTATCTTCTTCTTCACTCTCTGAGCCTCACAGGACCACCAGGATTAACTAAGATAATTCATGGAACTGCGACCGGCCTGCAATAGTCCATCAATAGACAGACGCTTGTCCTGCCTTCCCATCCGGCTCCCTCCACAGCCAGGGGACTGTGCTACGTACGAGCCATGGCCGATGCTGCTTCCTCCACACGGAATGCCACTCTCCCTGCTCTATGTCCGTCCCAATCCAGCTGTGTCCCTCAGGGTTCTCAGCTGCAAGCAACAAGGGCCTCCTCTGGCTGTCTGGAACTAGAGGGGAAACATTAGTAGGGGCTTTCGTCAGGATGAGGGGCTGGGAAGCCGGTCCTGGAGAAGGAGATGGGTCTCCAGGGGGCCCGGGCCACACAGTGAGAACCACACAGGTGCATCCTGAGTGCTCTGGGCTTCAAGTCCACAGCCAGAGCCCACAGACCACACATGTACCCGGTGAGACTGAAGTCATGGGCTGGCTGGCCCCTGGCTGCCACAGTCAGGCCGAGGCGACGACGGAAGGGCTCTTGGCATCACTCAGCATCACTCCTCTGAGCTCCTTCCAGGATCGTCTCTGCTGTACATTTTAGGAAAAGTATCGCTCCACCCTGCACAGACTGTTCGACCCTTTGATGTCTCCACAGAGAGCTGTGTAGACTGACGGCCTGTGTGTCTTCCCTGCATGGGGTATAAGAGGCTCTTGTTGGATGAGGGAAAGCGTGGACTCAGGATAAACCCAAAAGTAACCAAGAAACACAGCAACGTCCAGAGTCCACCCCTGCCCAGGGGTGTGGGCTGTGGAGGGGCAACCCTGTGAGCCTTGGGGAGCCCAGCGGTACCATGAGCAGTAACCTCCTTGAGGAAAACCATATTGCAAGTGTTTTTTTCTGTCTGGGCATCTGTACACAGCTTCAAAAGCCAGCCTGGCCCTGACTGGGAGCTCTATGGAAACCCCAGCCATCAAAAGCCAGGGACCTCCATGCAGAAGCCAGCAAAAGCCTTGCAAATGTGTCAGGGAGAAGCACCTATCTGGACAAAGACAGCACCCTCGATTATTAAAACTCCTTAACACAACTCAGAGAAGAGAGCATTCTCCAGCAAAATGAAAAGTCCAAACCCAAACCTCCATAAAATCTTACATCAGACCAAAGATTACTGCTGATTCCAGCATTAGCTGGCATGAGCTCCTCAGCATCAAACAATGCGGTAAGGAGATATTTGAAGCTATTTTTAGATGATGTGATTGTACACTTAACAAAGCTGAAGGGATGATCAGCCCTAAAGAATCATAAACATCTACCCTCTACTTTTTAAAATAATTAATTCCTAAAAATAAGTCTGTAGGAAAGTTGAACAATAGATGTCACATGTTCTAAAGATTGTTAAATTCCAAAGAGAGCTTATACTTTAAAGAAATAAATTTAAGTTAAGCTAAATTACATAAGGAATATATAAGGCGAGGGATATTCTAGAATGTGTCCATTACTGCTTTAAATTCTGAAACAGTATGCCATTTATTCAGTTTGACATAAATCTAACACAGTTGGAAATTTTCAAAAGTAATCGTACCCCAAATTATAAGTTCGCTCATGTGTTCGAAGTCATGTTTAGAATTTGAAGGGGCCGATTTTGTTGTTGAAAAAAATTTGTCTGTTCTTTTAAATATATTTCCCCCATTATTTTAATTGGGTGTTACTGGCATTCAGGCATTCTTCAAATTTTGTGCATGCATCTTTCTAAAAATATGCTCGTTCATGCATAAATCATTGGCACTCTAAGCCACATTTGCTATGTCTATTTAGACTTTTAGATATAACCTCATAAACATATATTTCTACTTGCCCGACCAACAGTTTAATCTCAGCAATCCCGCCATCAGTATAAGGCGGGGTGGTGTTTGTACAATTAATTGAAAACGTGATTGCATTTTCACATACCATTTTGTAAAAGTGAAGCAGAATTCAGAAGGGGGAAAAAAGCAAACATTAACACCCATGGCAATACAAATGAATTAAACATCAAAAGTAAGACTACGAGGAGAATCTCTCATCTATCGGTTAGAAGGGAATACTATTCAGGCATTAAAACCACACTCTGAGAATATCTGCTCACATTTGAAAATACTCATGCCACATTTAAAAATAGTCATTCCAGAGGAAAATGCTAGAAATAAACTGTGCATACATATGGCCTTTATTTTGCAGACCAGCCTTTTTTCTCTCTCTTAAAGGTGTCTTTCCTGCCATTCACCCTCTCCAATGGATTACTTTTCACTATAGGCGTCATAGTAAAAAAAAAGAAGAAAGAAGAAAGAAGAAAGGAGAAAGAAGAAAGAAGAAAGAAGAAAGAAAGAAGAAAGAAGAAGTAGTAGTAGTAGAAGAAGAAGAAGAAGAAGAAGAAGAAGAAGAAGAAGAAGAAGAAGAAGAAGAAGAAGAAGAAGAAGAAGAAGAAACAGAAGCAGCAGCAGCAGCAAAAAAGAAACATCTAGAAGAGGTAAGATGATTAATATTCTCTTAACGACGAAACTACGAAGGTTATTTTTAGGAACCAAGAACCCATTTTGGAATCAGAGGCATTCTTTGACCTTGAAGTCAAGTCAGAAGAAGGATGACTTGGGGACACTAACAAAAAAAATGTGTCGGCAGGTCCCAGGGGTGGCCGTGAGTCAGGGGAGTGAGCTGTCCAGAGCAGGAGGAAGAAAAACAGCAGGAAGAGAGGACGCGGGTCACTTAGAGTCCCAAAGACCTGAACTTTCCATCTCCAATGTCGTCGCTTCCAGTTACACGTCATTTTCTATGGGGCAAATGAGAAATTTGTTTCTCAATATCTACTCGACGCAGGAGAACTTTCTATAGTTGCTGTGTTGACAAACAACTCATTATTTAGTAAACACGCTCAGTGACATCTCTGCTTTTCACTTTCCGGCAGTTTGCGTCATTTTAACATTCCCTGTGAAACACGAGTTTGTTGATGAGAGCGTACATTTGTGAAGCTGCTGAGCTCCCTCCTTGCACACGATACTGCATGTAATGCCATCGTCGGTGCTATTGTTGTCGTCATCTCCATTGCTGCCCTTCTCGTGGACTCCGGGAGCGTCCGGAGCGGGGCAACACCTGTCAGCTGCCCTCCCGAGGACTCTGCTGTGTCCTTTTCTTCTTGCACAGGGACCTGTGTGTCACCATCCAATACCTAGTTGCTACTCGAAAGAGCACGCCCCTGATTCTGCTAATGGTGCCACCAAGAGAAGCCGGCCCAGTGTGTACGCTGAGAGTGAGACGCTCAGACGGCCCATAGATTTCTCGAAGTGGCCGTCCCAGGTCGAGCTTGGTCCCAACGTAGGGATGAGCGGCCTTCCTATCCACCCCGTGCCGTGTTTCGTTATGGGGACTGAAGTAGTTCCTTTAGAGCACAGTCTTTGAGTGTCACTCAGGAAAACAGCTGCCGGCTTCCACACCCTCCCACCCAAGGGTCCCCAAGGCTGTGAAGCAGCGGATGGAAGAGAATGCCTGCCCCACCCCTTAGCTCCCCCCACCCCCCGACGCCTCTCCAGACGCAGCTGGGTGACCCTGGCTCCTCCACAGAAACTCTTCCCTTCCCTATTTTTTTTTTAAAGCAAGGCTTGTGAGCCATGTGTTCATCTCAGGAAAGGAATCGGGCTCTGTGCTGACATAACTAAATAGCTCCGATAGCCCATTCAGGTGGCTTTTACAGGACAGAAGTCTCCTCAGAGGCAAACTAACTCTAGAATCCAAGTCTAAAGCAACAGAAGCCGCTCACTGTCTCTGCGTGGCAGGGAGGGGGTTGTAGGGGTTACTGCTGGTTTTCCTTTTCTTCCTGTAACCTTGTCACTTCTCAGAGGTCTCCTGCAAGGCCTCTGGAGCAGCTCGCTCGGCCGCTGGTCCTCTGATGCGAACCTTCACTGAGGATTGAGTTCTGCCCTCTCCCTGTCTCCCTCCCACACGTGCTGCTGGGGACCGTCCCACCTCCTTCAATCTACCTTCACAGAGACGGAGACCTCAGCGTCCTCACTGTTTGCCCAGCAGACAACAAGCTCCACGCTCTGCAGCCCCCCGCCCCCCACGTCCCCCCATCCAAGGATTGCAGGTCAGGGCAGAGCTCGGAGGAGCTGATGATCTGGGAGGGGAGTCTGGGTTTTATGAACTATTCAGGCATCTGCAGCTATAGTCCCTACACGTGCCAATCAGCTGATGGCTGTGTCCTGGTGCCAAGATGAGCCTGAATCTGCACCAGGCAATGACATACCGTAGAGGGAGACAGGGTGAGGGATGTAGGAGTCGCTGTTATAGGACATGTAAGCACCCTGTGGGCAGTAAGTATGTCAAGAATAGTGTTCTCATTTGCGGAAGGGAGACTGCATCCATGCACTCAGCCCATAAGCATCTCCGCTGGAGCAAACAGCAGCTTCGAGCAAATACAATGGAATAAATACAAACCAGGGATGGCTCCCACCCTCAAGACACTGAGAACTAGACAGAGGGTACCCCAGCTCCCCAGAGAGCTTCAGCACTTGCATCGGAACGCAACTGTCTGATCTGCGTAAATACCAACACTTTTAATTAATAATTCGAATCTCCAGGTATGTGACATGCCGCCCAGAAATAAACAAAAAAAGCAAAGTCCCTAAGGCGAAGCTTTTTTTATGACAGAAACCCAATGGGATTATTATTTAAAATCAGTTTTGGTCTTTCCTTTGTGGCCAGATTTCCCAAACGATGACACCCTGAACTGGGAACTCAGATGACACCCACCCGCCGGATGGCGTGTTGGGCGTTGCTTACCGTATCAAAGTTAAACTTTGCTTCCACTGAGACTGATTCCCATTCAAATGGATGCCCTAGACCAACTAGTCTGAGCTGCTACAAATGGAAATGCAAATAAAACATCTGCCTCTCGCTGAGGTTCACTCGTTATTTTAACTTCAGACGAGGAGAGGTTAGAGAGCGCTCCGGAGCATTTGGAACGCCGATCGCTTTGATCACGCGCGCGGTTAGATCCCCAGCGCCCGTGGACGGAGCGTTTTAAGAGGTGAGCTCTCTCAGAGCTTCAAGACACGGGGAATACAAACAAGTCGACAAGCCTCGCAGACCGGACACTCCGGGTAGACATGTCTACAGAACAAATGAGGGTTTGGGAAGATAGAATGTACGGCAGCAGAGGGAGGAATGAATGTGAGGCATAACTCCATGCGGGAGAGAGACGTGAGGAGGGAAAAATCTCATTCGTGTCGCATCCGTCTTCTTGAGAGGCTCAGCAGTCACGTTGAAATAAGCGAGTCAAGGTGAGAAAGCCCCGCTGATTTGGAGAATGCTTGACAGGTACAAGGAGCCAGGGAAATATGGAAAGACGGTGAAACCTAATGACAAGTGCACGGAGAAAGCACAATGCCAGACAGGGTGGGTAGGTCGGTCATGGCAGACTCTCACTGTTACTTCTTCATGGTCCTTTCGGCCCAGGTTTCCAAATGTTTCAAGTGACATTTGAAAGGTTGGGACTGTATTTATGCTGGTAGCCTCTGGACCTGGCAGCTGTGTTGTCCAGTGTACTCATGCCTTTGAAATAACAGGGGATAGAGCAAAGAATCATATGACATAGGTGGGCTCCCAGCCCAGGTCTGCCACTTGACCTTGGGCAACTGACTCCAAGTCTCTGAACCATATTTGTCTCATTTCTCAAAAAGCAGCAAGTGTCTGTTGTATGTAATATGCATAGAGCAAAATAGCTATATCATTAAATATAGCTGCTGTCCATATCATTATTGATTATGTTACAAAAGGTTTGAGATTTTTTTTCAGAGAAGGACCCAGGATACTGCCTTGTAGAAACATAGTTAAGTGTGTTGGGTATAGAGAACCTTTTAAGACGCGTCTCTGTTTGAAATTTCTCCTGGGAAACCTAGAACTCTCTTTCTTCGAGGCAGACTGAGACCTCGCCTCTCACATATAACTTTACTCGCCTAATATTTTTTTTCTACTCAGCACAGATGTACTTTTCTTAAGAGTGATCCACTAGTCTCATTCATTTTACTTATTCTTTATTTTGCAATGTAGCTTCAGAGATTCCGCAGGAAATAGGGAGCAAATGCTAATGCAATAATCACCCTGAAATTCATCTGGGTATGTGACATCACCATCACTTTGGAATCGGATAAAGCTGTTGTTCCAACGCCCCCCAAAATTACCTTGCACAAGCAAACATGATGATACGGTTTAACAGATACCCCTGGAGCTCTGGGGCAGAAACAGAAATTTTCAGAATTGTCTCCCAGCTGCTAAAATAGTAAAGAAAGAGTTACCCAGAATCAGTTATTTATCCCCAAGAAGAATCATTTGTTTGGAGTTTGGTCTGAAGCCATGCTGCCTGGATACTCACAGGAGACATAAAGGATTTACTAGGGATATATAATTATGGATAGATTCAAGGCAATCTATTTCTATATCTTCATCTTCCATGTAGCCTCCTTTAGAAAACTCATTTGCCCAAAAGCCCACTTGAATGTCTGTTAGCTTTTCTACGTTACGAAAGGCATTTACCGAAATCATCCCAAACTTAGTGTGGCCCAGTGTCCCGGGGAATGAAAACCTCGCGTCAAGCAAAGGGACGTCTCCTGCAACGATGATGATCAAGCTACCGCAAATCCACCAGCCTACTGCCAGGATCTGGATTCTTCCCCTCCTGGGCAATTGTCCAAGTAGCATAAGGGGATAAAGAGTGTCAGTAGGAATGCTAAAACATTGCTTTCTTCTTTTTCACAGATTTACAAGGTAAGCAAATTCCCTTCAGCTCAATACTTATATTCCGGGCAAGTCGAGAGCCGGCAAGAAAATCTTCAAAATGGCAGAAGCAGAGTAGGCAGGTGACTGAACCTTTTAACTAGAACTGGAATATTTTATGGGAGCACCAACTGTTTTCAAGAGACACTGGATAAAATCGTAGATAAAAATTTTATGGGATATATTTAATATTCTCTATGTTATTCGAGGAGTTATTAAAAACTAATTTTTAACAATTATCATTAAATATTTATATGAATTGCAGTCAGTTGTCATTTTATTTCATCATTAAAAAAAAGGTTTAATAATTTCTACTTTGTATTTAAAAAAAAGTAATATGCTGGCCTCCGGACAGACTAATCCTTGCCAGCATACCTGTTTCTCTTTCATTAATGCACAGAAAAACTCTGGGCACGATTTATCTTCCCCAAAAAAGCAATTACAAAAAAAATTTAATTTTTCTTCTAATAATTGTCAGAATTCATAATATATTTATACTGTTTATAGAACAATTGGCAGAACTGTGTCCCTTCCTACGTGTCTAGAATCAGCTCCAGAATTTATCAATGATATCGCTTAAACTTTTTCCTTTCTTTTTTTTTTTCTAATTATCACCGCTTTTAGCAGAAGTGCTCAAATCTTACGATGACCTTTTCACTTTCAAAAATTCCGCAAAACCCATTTGACGACAGTGGGGCCGCTTTTAAGTGCTGGCTGAAACGGTAAATAATAATCAGTACCATTGATTCCTCCCTTGCCACACGCCAGGAACTCTTGCAAATATATCACATGTATTATCTATATGATGCTCATAGTCATCATTACGTACGAACCTATTATTTTCATTCTATGCGTGAAGAAATTGAGGCTCAGAAAAGTCAGCCTGCCCCTAAGTGACACAGATAACACCTAGTATAACTGGATTTCAGATTCTCCGGTCCAGCCACGTTAACCAGCCTGTGATGAATTCAGCCTCGTCTCTAAGTGCTATCTATGACAGCTTTTCCTTCACTCTCACTCAGTTTAGGATTTTTCTGACAAAATGTGCATTAAGATCCCACGGAATCTGAAAGCATTCCGGTACCTTTCTTCGATTTCACGATTCACCAATGTGACGAGCACCACGGTGACATTGCATCTTGCAAGGGAAGAGGGCCCAAAAGGCAAAGTCCCCTCCACGCGTGGTCGCAAGAAGCAAAGTGGGCTTTGCAAATAAATGCTGAGACTCGTGGTGAACCTCAAAGGTACACACTGCGCTCACGAAAGGCCGGGCACTCTCGGATCACTGGGATGTATATGATGGAGAGAACAGTTCATGGTATTAGATTATAGGGAAGTCATGTAATTGAATTACAGCTCTAATACATGTCCCCTTGCTTTGAAAAAATGTTCATTTACATGCGGTCATATTTCTCTACCCCTGTAAGTAGGGATCTGATAGAGCTAATGGTTTGGATTTAAATTAATGAAGCATACATGATGTGACGAGGGTTTTATATACTTGGTTCTGGAAATATTTGTCAATATTTGCTTGAGGCTTTTTGCATACACGGCATCCGCCATTGGTGGGTGCCTAGACACATTTTAACAGAGCTAGAATGAAGAAAAAGGGGTTTAATTCATTCGGGATTTTTTAACAAATAAACAGCATTCCAATGTGTTGTTGCTGGCCTTAAAATAGCGACAGTTTTAGAGGTTACTTAAATGTCTCCATTCACCCAGCACATGCTGAATAGAGGCCAGAGAACATTCGATATTTACGAAATGCTGTTTTTCAACACGTATTAAGACCCGATGAATAGTAGGCATAATTACGAACGTTAGCTCATGGGTTGTCTTTGGCTGGTGGCACGAGACCTTGCAGAAGGTTTTGTGGGTGCGGGCAGGAGGACAGGCACAGATGAAGCCGCTATTGTGCAAACAGTAAGCGACAGCTGGGGTATTTAGGCATTCTCAGAAGTTCACCAGCAGCTCCCCCACACCCCGGAAAGAGAGTATTCTCCTGGTTTCAATGCCAGGCTCCTTCCCGTAACTCAGTCCTATTTTCCATCATCTTCAGAGGGAATCTGGGATTACAGACTATAGAGCTATGACAGTTCAGACTGCTCTGTGTCAATCCCTCCCTTTCAAATAAAGACACTGAGGCCCAGAGTAGGCAAGTGGCTCGTCCAAAGTCACACAGCGAATTTCTGAGCGTTCTACACCAGCCACGGTCAAAGGTTATCGCTGGTCCGAATTTGCCAGGAGAAATCTATTGGAGAGTCTGTGAAGGGCTCAAAATTAAGAAAAGCTCCTTCTCTTCCCACTCCTCAGGTATCTGTAAGTGGAAGGGTTTTGTCAGTCTGGATGGATGTTCTAGCTATAAGGAAAGAAAACCACAGCTTATGAAAAGCTGTTAAGAAGAAAAAGGACATGATTTACTCACAGTGGGAAAGAAACTCTTTAGATCGCTATCCATTTTTTTCTTTCAAACTGAATATCTCCTATTCCCGTTAATATGTCTGTCAACTCTGGAAATATTCAAAATGGCGGGTTCCATCCGGTCTTAAGAATGGTTCATTTCAGGACAATTTTAGAACTGGGTTTGAATTACTTAACATATTCTACTTAATTTGGCCCTGGGAGGAAATAAATTAAAAGCATTTTTTTTCCTTCCCTAGGATACATGACTTTAAAGGGGGAAACGAAATTAATTTCGTTTTCAAAACAGAATATCAGAAATGGCTGGCACGAGGGTGTGCATGTGTCTTAAATGAACGTAACAGGGGGACCATACACACCCCTGAAGCTTTTTTTGGATACTTTCAATCACTATTTACTTTGTGGGATGTTCTAAGAACAAAATGCAGGCTAGGTTAGGGGGAAAAACAATCTTTCAATACCTGGGCACCTTTGTGTCATGAAATTTCATTAGTTGCCAATGTTTAAAAGGGAGGGTATTTCGCTTGGAAATCCAGATGTTAGGTTTCTTGGAAGGAAGCCTCCTAGGAGGGGGGTGCCATCTCCCTTCACCACCCTCCCGTCTTGCCTGCTCTCTCCCCTGCCTGGCTCCGGCACCCGCCATGGTGGTGACCCCTTAACCTCCACCCACTCCTCCTTCCTTCCAGTGGCTTCAAGTTTCTCCTCTCCCTCTTCCTCAGCCCCTGGGGCTAGTGTGAGACACGGGAGGGCGGTCAGGTACAAGGGAGGGGACAGTGTTTACAGAATCTCTTTCTCTCCTCCAACCAAACCTCAAGGGCCACAGCTTCCCGCAGGACCCCTGCCCCACACGTCACCCATTCTGTATGTCACCGAAGATGATGGTAGCAGAGATGAGCAGAATGGGTATCAAGAATCACAGTCATCTTATCACTTGTAGAGGCCAAATTTTGTTGTTGTTGTTGTTGTTGTTTTATCATGTAGCAAAGGTGACACAAATGAAACCAAAATATCGCCGCATCACAAGACTTATCAGCAATGAGATGAACACCCAGAAAATGGAAGCCAGAGGCTCGGACTGTTTGCAGAGGTGACGGAGCTGGCTCTGGTCCCCCCGATCCTGCACCCAGGGGAAGCTTTCTAACTATAAGGCCAAAGACGATTATGTCCCATATTCTGTTCTCCTTGCATTCTGGAGACTTCATAACTAACGTTGCCATGCCCACTTCCTCCTTCCCTTTGCTACTTCTTCGTTCACAATTGTGTGCAGGTGGGTGTGTCTACATACACTGCATGTATGAGTTTCCTGTTTGCTTATCTTCTATGAAATCTCCCTTTTGCAAGGTCAATGTGTTTATCGAATGAGGGTCCCACAAAGCTTCGCCATGTCTCACCTGTCTGATCTGATTCTGGCTGCAAATCCTCCCAAGAATAACTCAAGTTGGTATTAGCAGGTAAATATAAGGAGTCAACGTATTAGGAACGAGCTGCTTTTTTAAATTTTGTGTGATCACTACGTGCTCCTACCATAACTACACCTAGAATGTGTCTGAAAAGAGTTTTCTCTCGTCTGAACGAATACGCGAGATTCTAAAACACAGCGAGAGCTAGTTACATAATGAAACCCCGGCTCCAAACCCTCCCGTTCGATTCCCAGCGCTTAGTAGCAAAGTTATCACCTAGCAACGGTCACCAGTAAACCGCAGGTGAAATAAGAGAGACCGTGGGCTACTGTTGCTCCACCGAGTAAGAACTGACAGCAGGTTGTATCTGCCCTCTTCCTTCACGTGGAAAATCTATCGTTTTCAGGCAAGAAGGTATAAGCCATACCTCTGAGGACCCCTTGACCTTCGGTGAAAACATTGAAGAGAATGAGCTAAAAGATAAGAACTCTAATACCTGCTGCCCAAAGGCTACAGACCAAATGGTGTTAGGCAGTCGGCTGGTATTATAGCTCCCGGGAAATGCCACCTTTGGATGTGGTGTGTCTGCTTTCTGGGTGTTAGCGGTCCAGAAACCTGCTCTTCCCACACAGCAAATCCTGCAAGGGCAGTGCCCTCACAGACTGGAGACACTGGGACCCTCTGGGCATCATCGAAGGCAGCTGCAGACTTGTCAATTCCCTGGTGATCATCACACCAGAGTCACTGGCCAGCAGTGGGGGAAATCCTTATCTCAATTACAGGGAGGTTTTCCCAGCTCTGGGCTGAGGGTAGGGGTCCCCTGTACCATAGGCAGTTAGTCAAATTAACTTGCCAAGTGTCCACTGAACAATGGTTTTATGGAAACGTGCCGAGAGGAATTTAAAAGTGCTCTTTTTGATGACAGCCTTACTAAGGCAATTTCTACCACTTTGGAAGAAAAAACACCCAGAATGAATATTAAAATATAGATATAATTTTTCTAATGGGTATAGTATGCTTATTGAGAAGAAATATGGCTATCATTTTGAATAAAATGAATGGAATAAATAAATGTTACACATCCAATGTACCTCCTTGGTTAAAAAAAAGAGAAATTCTAAATATAGATTGTTCAAAGGTATGAAACGGTGTTGTTAAAAGACTAATCTAATAATACCCGCAAAAAATTGCTTTTGTATTTTGACGATAGTCGATAAATATATGTAGTGATGGCTGTTCCAGAGCCTTACTCCATGGAAATGGTATTCTGTTGTGACGTTATTTCTGACAAAATAGAATTCTTTCCTTATTGAAAGAAAACACAGACGTTCAGATAAAAGATGGACTATTTTTTTTCTGGCAATAAGTGACCTATCTATTGACTGCTATTCTCCAAAATACCTTTATTAAGTAGAAGAGTTTAAATGGACTTGGATATATTTTGGTGTGCAAGCATCCCTACTTTTGTCTTTCAGTGTGGCGAACGCATGCATGCAGATATAGACACTTGCATACACATTTACTCCTCCTTGCACTTTGGAGAGGTCTTTCTAAATGTTTGAATAAAAAGGTTAATCTGATGTTCTTAAACTGATGGCAATCTAACCTTCAAAAGCCTGTGTTTATCACGAATTTCCACCGCCCCACACGGTTTTGACCTAAGGTTAGGGTGTAGGCTCAGACTCTTTCGGAGGGGATGAGAATGGATGATAAGCAAACTCTTCGTTCTGGAGCCTCAGCCTGTGTAGGACTCTTCCAATCCCTGAGAAGATTTTTCAGCATATCTGGGACTGGTGGAAGAGTTCGAAACCAGAGGGCACAGTCGGAGTCCTCGTGTCACAGAACAAAGAGCTGCTGCCACCTCAGCTGACCGAGATTTCTCTCAAGGTGACGCATCGTCAACGGGAAGACTTTAAGTCTCAACTGAAAATGCTAGCCTTTGACAAAAGTCCATGCCCTTTCCATCCTGGATGTCACAGAAGAGGGAGAAAAGGGCGAAGGGAAAGATATCTCACAAAACCACCTTCTTAGAACTTGAAGGAAACCACGGCACCTCCAGCTTCACTGATCAGATGACTGGGGACTGTGGTCCCCAAGGAGACTTTGCGTCACCTCTGCGGCCTCCACATGGGTAAACCGAGGACAGCAGGGAGCAACGAAGAGGCTGGAGACGGGGCTCGCCAGTCCATCTGCACAGGTCGCTCCACACAGAAGCACTCATCCCGCACGATGGTGGTTAGTCTCCATGGAGGCCGGCCGCTTTGCCATGAGCTTTAAACCGAGAGCAGGGCTCAGCCGCTGTCAGGGCCGACTCAATGAGCGTCATTTATCATGCGCACCCGTCTGCACAGCCCACGCAAACTGTTTCCCGTGCCCCTCAACTTCCTCTTCTCCTCAAGGCCAGCTTCCTGCCCCATTAAATGGTGAATCCTTGGACCACTGGCACTTTCCGGATTGACAACCGAGCGAACGCCTACGGTGTCTGCCTTCTTGCTCCCCCCACCATACTCCAGGAGACCCACAGAGAAAACGCATTACGCTTTCCTAAGTAGGTAGAGGACTTCTCTTTAGTAAAAGCTGGGACCCTACATGGACCTAACACTGAGCATTTCAAGTGAGCTGCCAGGAGCCCCATCCCATCGCTGAGAGTGATTCTGAGTATGAAATGTGTTACATGATTCGAAGGGCTGCGTAAGCACAAACGGGCAGTCGTACCACAGGAGAGAGACGCACACCCAGCGATGCCGGCCTGACAGTTAACGCATCGGATTAGCACGCCCGTTAGTGCAAATCGCCCACCGCAGAGCATACCGCGACGCTCGTCCACGAGCGGACGCCCGCGGAGCATCGTCGTCCATCAGAATGTCTGCTCACGGCTTCCGTGTTCGACAACTTGCCCCCATGGCCACAGCCGCCTTCTACGTGGTAGCAGGCTCCGTCCATAATTCTCCCACAAAGACGGCCAGAAACATTGATGGTCAAATAATAAAGCATTAGGGTTTTTTCTTTTCTTTCCTTTCAAAGCCAGTGCTTCATCTAGCACCAACATCAAAGGAGACGTGTTCAAAGAAAAATTTTAAAAAAGAAGAGAAAGATGAAAACTTCTGTACTTGAAACCCTAAGAAAGTACAAACTTCAAGGTCCTCAATGTTGCGTGTCCCAAACTGGGTGAAGTCTTAAACGAAATGAATTCTGAAAGAGTTCCCACGGAAAAGAAATTGATGGCTCAGGTAAAATAAAAAAAATAATAAAATAAATAAAATAAAATAAATCCAGACACGTTGCTTCTAACGATTCATTCATCCACTCAACACGTTTCACATTCAGTCGCCTCCTCGCTGTGCATGGGGGTCTCGTGCAGCATCTATGACACAACACAGCCAAAGGGACACTCCTCCCCTCCCCACAAAATCTGTCCCCTGCCTTTCTCCTTTCACTGGTTCCTGCCACCTGTGCAGGTGAGCGAGGCAAACACCTGGGCATCGCTCTAGATGACTTCCTCTTACCCGCTCACACAAGGAGCTGCGGGGCCACCGAGGGCGTTAGGAAATCGTATTCATTCTGCTCGAACCCGTATCTTCGATCCATCCTTTTCTGTTCTCCTCCCCAGCATCCTAGTCCCAGCTCCCATGGTTCCCTGGCTGGACCACAGTGATGGCCTTCTAAGTGAAGACTCAAGCCTTCTTCCATAGCAGGCAGAATGCTCTTCTAAGAATATCAATCGGATTACATCCCCGGCACGATTAAACCCACGCTTACCACTGCACTCGAAACCAAGTTCAAACTCCTCATGTTGACATAGGCACCAATGTCCGGCCCTCTCGGCCTCTCTGTGCTGTCTTGCATACCTCTGCTCTAGGCCTGCTTCTAGCCCCTCATTCGGGCCGAGTTCGCCTTATTTCCTCTTCCCTGGGTCTTTGCTGCCTTGAATCCTTTTCCCACTTTAATCCGCCTTGGTGAGACACCTCCTCACCACCCAGCGCAAACAGGCCCGCCCAATACACTCTGAATCAGCAACCTGGTTATTTCCTTCATGGCACTTCGTAATTTGCAATTCCTTGTTTACTGGTTTATTTGTTAGAGATTTATTGTTCTCCTTCACTACTGTATAAATGCCCCGAAAAAAAAAAGGGGGGGGGGAATTAGGTGGCTTTTCTCAAAACTGCACACTCATCTCCTTGCCCCTCTTTTGCGTACCATGCACGTGGACACGGTCTAGAATCTCTGTTTGATGGTAGGAGTATTAGCTGCAGCACTCACAGCATGTTTAGCCTCTGAGGACCTAGCAGACTCCCAACCTGCTCTCACGTAAATATTCCAGAGCTAGGAGACACCAACAGGAAGTGGAGCCTCTGAGTATACTAGAGGTTTTTGTTGTTTAGAATCTATCTCTTCAATAAACTATTTTTCCATCTGTCCCATTTGTTACTAACTTTTACATGTTGTAAGATGGGATGTTGGTTTTTTTTTTTTGGTCCTTAAAAATAATTCTTATTGCCAAATAATTCATCCTAAGTGCATTATAGTCATGTTTTTTTTTTAACATTTTCCATTTCTTCAATCATCTCCACTAATTATACCTTTCTTATTTTCATTTACACTGGTTCTGATGAGATTTGATTGAGATAATATGTTTCTAAAACATCTCAAACTTCTGACAGGTAGAACAAATATGCTGTTCATGGCTCGGAATCAAATGAGCTTGAATTATTTCTAGAATCATCTTTGATTGTGGGCAGAATCTCTGATTTATTTTTGCTCTGAAACAGAGCTTTGCTCCTGTTTATGAAAATGTATACGGCAAAAGCGAGCAAGCAGATTCTGGGTTCAAGTTTACTTAGCTGACTCTACATGGATTGTTTTCTGGTTAATTATGTGCCATGAGCAAGGTCCAAAAGAAAGAGTGACCAGTCACAAAGGTCCAACTTCGACTCGATGGGGAGCTGATCTTCACACAAGTTAAAACTGGTGATTCTCTCTTCCTGTTTTCCCTCTCTCTGCCTTATCTATGTAGTCACTTTTCTTCCTTCCCGAGCTGTTTTCTTTCCCATTTTTATTGTGATGGCCGCACACTCATCTCCTCCCCCTCTTTGTCCCTTCTTCCTCTGCCTTGTCAGTTCCCCTTTCTCTGATCCTCCATGGTTTTACCACACCCCCTGCATTCAATATTGTTTCTAGCTCACGTGTTCTCTATGGTTAACCTGCTTATCATGGATGTTAGCTCATTATTATGATGCTTGGTTGCTTGAAAATTTCATGATCAAGTGTCTTTGTAGAAATGACGTCCCATGAGTTAGAGCGCACTTTTCTACAAAATTCGATGTTTTCGTAGTTTACAAAATATTTTATACTAGGCTTCGACATCAGGTAGCTATGTGGCATGTAAAGAAAGACCATAGAACTTCAATACAGCAACCAATCCACTAGATTTTTCTGGCACTAAAATTAATTTAAATAATTATAATAGTATGTAGAGCAAAAAAATATAATAAAATTATAATTACATTAAATTATGTCATTTATTGAAATTATGTGAAACTAACCTCAGAGAACTAAATATTTTTGCTTTGTTTCCCCCAGGGGCTTATATATATATGTGTGTATATATATATATATATATTTTTTCATGTCAAGGGCTAAGCACTGTGTCATGACTTCTTTTCCTCAAATCTACATCCTAAGAGTGATACAGCATTATAAAAATACTTGTTTATCCCTTTTTCTCTTCTACAATGGAAGCCCTGATGACCCTTTAATAACCACTAAATCTGGTGATATTATCTTAAAAAAAAAAAAACAAAACATGTATTCTAGTGTCCCGTTCACAGGAAACACCCGTTAATCATTTTGTCCAGGAATCGACGATCGGGTCGTGGCAGCAGGCCGGGCAGGGGAAGGGGTGGGATGCGTAAGGTGAGCAGGAGCAAGTCGCAGGTGAATACGGGAGGCCGGTCCACCCCTGCAGGTGTCTGCACAGTGAAGCTGGTTCTGGGGTCCTGGGTGGGAGACAGCTGATTCTGGAGGACAATGGATGTCCATTGTGGCCTTCGAGCCAGGAAGTGGCCTGCTAGGAGGGTCGTGCTTGAGGCTGGCAGCTTCATGGACCCCTGGATGCCGCAGAGCCTGATGAGGAGGATTTTATCGGAGGCAGAGGCCAAGCGGGTGGAATCGGCGGCCAGAGCGGAAAGCCAGGCGGATTGGATATATCAAAATCTATTGATTTCGATCAACTGCAATGCCTGCCTTTCGGTTAGAAAAACACTGCATGACACCTGGTCTTCAGGAAGGAAAGATGCTTGGGTTACACAGTGGTCTTGAACTCTGGTGGGAACGTAGGTCGGAGATGAATGAAACTGTGGCTGGGCTGGCATCTGTGATCCACCCTCATCCCGACCTCCTCCGTCCCCTCTTTCGGCAGGAAATCTCTCTGATTTGGGAACGGTGTTAGATTCTCCTGGGTCTGGACTGGCAGACAAGTCTCTGTCGCTTGACTGCTCGATTAAAATAACAACTTCCACGATCTATACACTGAGCTCCTCACACGGAAATTTGAAAGAAAAATAAAATGTCTCAAGAGGAATCGTAGAAACTCCTATTAGTAGGCTTCTGAAAAAGAGAACCAGATGTATCCTTTTACGGCATCCCGCAGGGACAAGGGGCTTCTTGGCACAGAGGGGAAGCTGCCGGAGAGGTGCGTGGACACTCCGTGTTTCTGAGGAGCCCCCCCTGTAACCACGCTGGCATCCGCTTGGACACTGCTGCCTTCTCTAAAACGCACACACACACAGTCTGAGGAGCGGAAGCCTGATGAGCTCAAATCCACACCTGTGCAGGGCTGGCTGCTGTCCCTAGGCTGTGGCACACACACACATGTGCCAACACACAGGCACACATCTGGGGGAGGGGCAGGTGGGATGGACGTTCCACTCACGTCTCCGGCATTAGTCCCCATTGCTACGTGCTTAGCTGCTGCAGCCCAGGTGAGAACCACTACTTCATGTGCTCTGCTTGCCGTCCTCAGGGACGCCCTCTCCGGTGGCCTCCTTATCCCCAAACAGCACCACAACTAGGGCGTCTATGTGACCTAGTGGGGGTGAGGGCATGGAGCTGAGGGGGGATTCAGCACAGATCACAGCAGGAATCGACGTCAATGTGGACAGGCGATGTTGCAAAGCTGCCAGCCTGAGGAAGCTTCTCTCTCACTGTGATGTCTCTTGGGGTGACTTGCTGTTTTGTTGGAGGGGTTGAGGCTCCTACTGTATTTTTTTCCCCCTTTGTCCCTCCTCTTATTTCTCTTCAGTCATTCTGAGAACTAAATTCCATGGCCCAGGGGCTAATTTCATATTGCTATAATTTGATTACACAGAAAAATGCCATCGCCTTTTTTTTTTTTTAGAAGCCTCTCCTTCCACCCCTTGGCAGGAGACAGAGAGGGGAGAGGGAGCTGGCAAAGGGTCCGTCAGCTGGTTTTCCTAAAGATAAGAGAGTCGACTCCCCAAGGACTAGGGTGGAATGCTACTTCCTCCCTAGAGCGCCCCTGCCATTTCCTTCCCCCTTAAAACAAATTCTCAACCTCTTGTTTTCCATTCTCCATTATTAATTCTTCCATACCAGTCCCATGCACTCAACAGAAAACATCCCCACTCATCCCAGATGGAAGGCGAGTCCTCCTTTTAAATTTTTAGCCATGACCTTTGGCTAAAACGCCTTGTCTCCAGGTCCTGTGACTTCTCCACCACGAGTCTGGGCTTGTGGTTCTTCGTAAGTCAAGACATTACTCATTCCAGATTTTGATCACCCATCACATTCTTGCTGGGACAAGCTGTGATCACTCACTCATTTGCCGAGAGCTCTCCTCACTTCCCCTTGGAAGCTTACGTGTGCACCCTTGGGGGCGGACTGGGGGCCCTCTTCCTCTTGTGTGTGCATCTCCCCCAGCACCTGCTGGGACTCTGAGTAAACACTAATGCACTCTAGGGCTGAACCTTCTCATGTCTGCCTCGCAATAGATTCAAATAAGGGGAAAGGGCTTCCGAGCTCCAAAAATTAAATGCACAAAATTGTTAAGGCCAAATGTTTTGTTTTTAAGAAGTTAGTTTCTCAAAGGCCGCATTTCGACACAAAACACACTCTGCTCTGAACAAAGAAACTGACAATTTAATTATTCCCGAAGTGAAAATGAGGCATCTGTGACCTGTGTTTTTTTTTTTACGACTGGAAGCAAACGAACGTGAAACCACATTGAAGCTTAGTGACGGAGAGAATCTGAGTCATTATGAATGAGAGTAAGTACGCGCGCAGTGCTGGTTGTAACTCTACCAGGTTATAACTATTTGTCTGTTGGTTAAACGTGGTGTCACACTGACATGGCAGTTTCTTTTTAAGTGTCCCTTTCATTCTAATAATAAAAGAAATTGGAGTTTTGATCCCATATTTCGAGATTGAAAGAGTACAATGTTTCCAGCAGTCATTTGATCATTTATTTTATAGTGTGTTTTTCTGGATTCTCTTTGATGTCTCAGGTCGGTTCTTCAAACAGAAATGTAAATTAAATTTACATGAGACAATCTGATTTCCCAGACCTGAGAGAGTATTCACAACTGTGAAAGAGACAGCAGCCCAGTTGTTCAGCTGGAAGGGTGTTCGGGGCGGGGGTTTGAGGGAGACGAGAGGAAATAGGATCAGCCACAGTTAGTAGAGACTGAGCCTGAATCGCTGAGTGCAAAGCCCCACAGCCTACGCACTCCACACAAAGGTACCATCGCCACGTATTTCTACCCCCTCCTGCTTTCTACAGCCAGCTACAGTCATTCACGCATCAAAAAAAAAAAAAAAGTCAACTTGTTTAATCGACTCTTTAAAAATACCGAGACTCGCTGCTTGGACCAACACAAAGAAAATGCAAAGAAAAGTGTGTGTTCCAGGCTTGGCCAGGTGGTCCAGTCTTACCGACTGGATCTTTTAAAAGTCTTACTGGATCTTTTACAGTGAAGCAAAACCCCTTGCAGTGATCTCGAAGGCTTCACGAGACCCAGACACCATTCCATCTGCTCTCTACCACGCACCCTAAATCATTCCACCCTGGCTCTGCTGGACTGCTTGTGAACCCTGAGCACACCTGTCACGCCCTCGCCTGCAAGAACTTGCACTTGGGGTTCCCTTTCAGTGGAAAGGTCTTTCTCCGCGGTCTCTTACCAAATATCATAGTCTCAGCGAGACCGTCCCTGACCACATGATTCAAATTGAGCCCCTCTGGCTCAGGCCCCTTTCCTGCTTTTGCTTTCTGTATTAAATATATCACCAGTAAACATTTCGTATAGTTCATCTTATATTTTTATCTATATTTCCCCACTAAAAGAAAAGCCTCATGAGGGTGGATATTTTTCTGTTTATCCACTACTATACCAGTGTCTGGCATATAGGAGATGCTCAATAAATGTTTCTTGGATGGATGGATGGATGGGTGGATGTGTGGGTGAATGGATGGAAAGTTTGAATAGATGGATGGATGAATGGGTGGGTGGATAGACGGATGGATAGACAGATGGATGGATGGATGGATGGATGGATGGATGGATGGATGGTGGATGGATGGATGGATAGATGGATGAATGGATGGATGGATGGAGGGATGGAGGGATGGAGGGATGGAGGGATGGAGGGATGGAGGGATGGAGGGATGGAGGGATGGATGGAGGGATAGATGGATGGATGAATGGTGGATGGATGGTGGATGGATGGATGGATGCATACATCTGTCTATTCCTACCTCAGCTTACATTTACCAAAATACTACAAAACATCTGAAATTTGTCCAGAATTGTCACTGTCATAGCCTCAGATGTCCTTTGGCCCCTAAATTGCTCCAGAATTTGTCCAGGGTTTCTTCTTATGCCTTTTCCTCCAGTTTCCTGCTCACGCCCTTTGCCAGGACCTCCGGAGCTGCTTTGCTAGTGGACACTCTTTACACAGCAAGACCACAGCATCTGCATCTTAGTTAAACATGCCCTCCCCGCTACTAAACCACACCAGGGACTCGACACGAACACTCAACACCAACCTCTGACAACACCCAAAAGAGCGTGTCCTTCTCACGAAGAACATTACAACCAGGGGCGGTCATCTGGAGGATAGATTATGGACAAGGGTGTGCAGTTTAAGAAGTTGAAAATAAGGTTGCTTTCCAAGGGTTAAACTAATTAAATCCGTATGTAATCAGAGGCGACAGAAATGACTCTGAGGCTCGGGGGACAGCCACTTCACCATGGCCTGCTTAGCAATATCCACATATCTGAAGGGAAGCGAGTGTCAGCAGGAGGAGCTACGAACAGAGAATGGGGTGGAGGGGTGAGAATGCGTGCCCCCCGCCTCACCAACAGTGTTCAGCAGCCACCGGACTCCCATGTTTCATGCCTGATGGGTGCCACCTCTGATAATTACACTGATTTCGCACAGTGGCCCCCAGACCGAGCAGCTATCAATCAATAAAACGAACGCCTTAAGGAAGGACTACCATTTCTATTCATTCCTTCTCCTACGTCAAGTCAAGTCACACCCCAGTCCCCACCAAAGAGCAGCTAAAACACAAACATGTGTTAAAAGGCACTGCTTTCTAAAACCCAAGCCACCAGGAAAGGATGCCGGCCGTCAGTTTCTGCCTCGCAAAGCAGTTTCTGCACACACTTCCGAACTAGATAGCTGAGCTTCTAACTATTGTCAGGAATTCATGTTGCCATTTGGAATGTCTGGATCTGAAACACCTCTGTCATTTTATTTCCTTCACTGCTCTGTCCGCGAAGGCCCACGTGAATACAGGGCTGGGGGTCAGAGAGGCGGGGCGGCGGGGGGCGGGAGGATGCGGGGGAAAAGGACATTTCATATCAGCATTCGGATTTGATGCACATTATGTGCGGCATGATCCAGGAGGCAGAGACTCAGCCAGCTGGGGGTTTGCGAGTCCAGAGGAAACAGCTGTTTCGAGATTAGAGGCACAAAGGAAGTTTCCGGCCGGAAGGGAGCTGTTTCACTTCCTCCTTCCTCCGAGTATCTGTTCTGACGGTCCCTCCTCGTACCAGACCCGTGAGCTCTTTACTCGATGTTCCCCGAGACAAGTGAATGTGGAGGGAAAAAATAAAATACAGCAACAAACACGTTTTTCTGGAGTTTGTCCTTTGGCTGGGTTTAAACTCGTGGTTCCTGCTTTTGCAAGGTTGGCTCACGGCCCCGCTGCCTCGTGGAATTGTACCCCCGCCCTGGTAGCAGGCCGTGAACCATTTTCAGTACAGTTCCCCACGGTGGGAACGAGATTTCTGTTTGTTAAAGACACTGCATTGTACACTCTCTGCCTCCCACACACGGCCTTGGACGTCTCCCACACAGATATCTCCTCCTCACTTCTGCTTCCCTTCTCTCTCTCAATCTCAATATAATAAAGAATTCTTTTAACATAGCGAATAATTAAAGCTCTTCATGGGTGAACTCACCCATTGAGAGGAATCTTCTAGTACATGAAAAGGTGGCTCCATCAAATTCTGTTTTTTTTAAAAACAAAACAAAACAAAACAAGACAAAAAACACACAAAAACCCACAACATATTATTTTTCTGAGTCTTGGCAATAAGAAAACTAATTTTGTTCCAACATAATACATACGCATTTTTTTTTCTTAGTAGCTTTATATTTCTATGCTACATTTGGGGGAAAATTCCTATTGACCAGAACAAGTCAGAGAGAAAAATTAAATAGCTACCAACATTAAAAAAAAAAATTTTGTCTCCTATTGTAATTTGCATTTTCCAATAAACAGAGAAACCAGGAGTAGGGAAGGTGAGAAGAAATAACAATAAGAAAAAAAAAATGGAATTGCCTTTTTTTTTTTTTTAAGTGCCTCCCTGATCCATGGAGACAACGCACTCAAGCCCATGTCTGCTAATCAGCCTGTGATGTGTCTGACTTTAATTTGTGCAGCCACCCCCCCACACACACACCCCTGCTCCTGCCTTGCGCAGATGCCACATCCTTTTAACATCAGCAGCCACTGGCCTCATTCTCCTCCTCTGACCCGCGTTCCCTGGAAGGACCTCGTAACCAGCCCCGCACAGGGAAGCCATCCCAAACCCAAGCAGGCAACAGCAAACGGTGCTTGTGTCGAAACGCTGAGTGAGGCAATGTTCCTTTGCCACGAGGTGCTTGCGTCTGCCTGGGTGTGGGCTTGCACGCACGCAGAGGTGGTGTGTCTCAGAAGGGACCGTGGAGAAAGGCGAGGAAAGGCTTCCGTTGCAGGAGCGAGCTCCCGGATGAGAGCACGCACTGTGTGCGATTGCCCTTCCCTGTGGAAGGACAGGGTTGGGGTTGGGGCCAGTTCTTCCCTCGTCCTCGCTGCATGGGGGCCCAGGTAGATATTTGAGTCTGTCCCTCAATGACAGTCTTAAGGGCAATTGACACTGGGGAGAAGTCCACGGTGACGTGACGTGCAGGCAGTGGCCGGAATTCAGAAACACACACACTGTGAGAACGTCCCCTCCCTCTGCACAGGCGGACTTGCCCGTGCCCCTTCTCTGACTAGTCCCCTTCCTCGATTAAGAGGCATTTCTTTTTTTAAAGGCAAGACAAACCATAGTTAGCCAATTATTGATCATGCTGAAGTGGCCTCAAAGTTGTAGATCTCTCAAAAAAAAAGCAGAGCCGTAACCCCTAGGGCTCTAAGGGAGTTTGGGGTGCCACCTGGTCCCACAGCATCATCTTACAGAGGGAGAAATGAAGCCAGAGAAGGCTGAATGCTAGGTCAAGGGCCCAGGCCTGGATGGCAGGGCCAGGCAGGACCCACGTGACCCATGTGACCCATGTGACCCAGGTGACCCACATGACCCACATGACCCACATGACCCACGTGACTCATATGACCCACGAGCCTTCGCCACGGCATAAGGTGCCTTTCTCAGTTGGTTTCGGTCTCTTTGAAGAGACCGAAGTCCAAAATAATGGGCCAAAGAGACAGAGGAAGAGGGGCAAGAGAGGTCAGAGGTTAAAGGGAAGCAAGACCAGAGGGATGAGGGGACATGTGTGTAGAAGAGCCAGAGCAGGAGGCTAAAGTGTTCCAATTTCCATCTCCCTCCTCTCTCTTTTTCCCATTATTTATGGTTCCTCATGATGGCGAGAATTGGTTCAACTACATTTTGAGGGTTTTTTTTTTTCCTTTTCCTTGGATAGCAATTAGTTGTGTCAAGACGCCTCGTCAGATGACAACATGATTTCAATGAGAAAATGTTGAGGGATCAACTCTAATTATTTGGACAGTCATCTGATCAGGTTGTCTTTCCCTTGTCTATGTATGAAGTTATAGGTGGGTGTCTGCTGAAGGTGCCTTAACATATTTTAAAGCCTTCTTCTTTTCTTATTATTTTTCATTTCAACGACATAACAGTTTGTGGGGTTTTTTTTCTTTCTTTTTATGTTCATTTTGGTTTGGACAGCATCACAGGCCAGTTAGGTTGATTTAAACTCCAATGTCACTTGCTCCTGACAATAGCCATCTTACAAAGTAGCCGTTGTCTTGGTCACGTTCTACTACAGCTAGGAATGCATTTCCTAAGTAAGTTCCTCTGAGAGTTAGACCAGTAAAGATGGTCTCAGAAAAAGAGATCCAAGGTTTAAAAAAAGAAAAAAGAAAAAAACAGAGAAAAAGCGTTTAAGTACATCTTCCACTAAGAACTCACATGTTGCTTTGCGTATTAAGGATTCTGGAGGTTCCACACTAAATTCAACTCTTTGACTATAGTCAATTGAGCCTTTCTCAGATTTATTTCCCCCGGGGTCTCTTTACTTGCCTAAAATTTACTCACATTCTTTGGGATCTGTGCTCCACCAAACACACTCGGGGATGATGACTTAACGCAGTTACGTGGCTATGATCTGGTGTCTCCTTCCAAATGAGACACAATAACGTGACAAATAAATGCATTAAGGGAGGGTGTTCTCAGGATCAGAGTACCTGGTTGACCGTGGAGGGAAATCATCACCTCACAGCAGGATTCTGAGGACATGCTGCCTCGAGGGTATGTGACAGAGGAGTGAATTTGGCATGGTTTAACGGCGGTTCTCAGCACCCATCACACAGACCTCTGCAGCCCCTGCCCCGCACTGCAGTCCTGGACTCAACCGAATTCTGCTGCAGTCGGTTTTAACGAGCAGCTGGAAGCGTCACTGATACCATCTCTGCACCTAAAGTGCGGTGCACGGCACGCATGAGCCCGTCAGAGAGGTCACGTTACAAGGTCGTGCCCGTGCGCGAGGCACCGTAAGGTCTCTGAATGGCAGGGAGATCGTTTCCCTTTTATCTTTTATTAGGAAGGGATCAGGTGTTTGCCCATAAGAATTACACTCCAAGCAACACGCGGTTCTATTCCGGACTATGCCCATAAACCAGAGCGATGTCTGTTTAAATAAACATAACATCATGACTATCCTACAGCCAAAGGAGACAGTGGCATTTAGGAGTCAAGGCAGATGAAATCCACATACTCTTTTTCCCTTTCCTGTGTGGATGACTCAACTTTAAGAATAGCCAGATTTTCCAAGAACAAAGAACAGATCATCCTTTAAATTCTGGTGTCTGTTTACGTTCCTTGGTACTGTGTCTAATTTACATGCGGCTAAATGGCACACGAAGGAAGGAATTTATTTATATGTTTTTGGTCAACATACTCTCAATATTGTCCCTGAAAGGGTACAAAATTCATTAAAGAACTTGGGCCAGCATCCCTGCTCACAACAGTAAGCATCCTCTACTCTTCCTAGCCTTCAGCTGCAGTCTCGCATTCTTCGGGAGGAAACGGAGGGGAATTACCAGCCCCCCTAGCCTGGGTGTTCATACTCCTTTCGAAACCTTTCCTTTGTAGCGACAGCTTCAAGGTGTCCCTTCAAGGATTTTGCTTTGCTTTTCTTTTTTCTTTTTTTTTTTTTTGATTTATACTTTTATACACTCAAATCTCAATTGAGATACCCCTCGCTTCATTCCGTTTCCTGACCTTACGCTATCAAGCCACCGTGACCCCCAATCTCTTAGGACTACTCTGCATTCCAAGCCAGGTTACGGAAGGACAAGGGCAGAGAATCAAAGCCACACATCACCCCGGCCCCAAGGAGACACTTCGTGGAAAGCCGGGAGGCGGCCGGCCAATCCACGCTCCCCGTTTATGTGCCCACGAGAGAATTCTCGACTCTCCGCCCTTTGAACTTTTGACATTATTTTTTTTTGAGTGTGAGTGTGTGTGTGTGTGTGTGTGTGTGTGTGTGAGAGAGAGAGTCCTGTTGCTACCAAACACAAAAGCCAGACAGATGCTCAGCTTGGCATGGAAATCGGCTTCGTGGAAATAAATGTTCTTTCTTTTCCGTTTTTTTCTTTTTTTTTTTTTTTTTGTTTTTGTTTTTTTGGTGGTGGTTCTGGTGAGGATGCACACCCGCTGACACGCATCGTCCTTGCTGACACGTTAGTGAATCTTCTGTGCATCTGTTTCTGGTTATTGTTCTCCTCGTGACACACCTGTCATTGCGCCCGTGCGATGAGGCATTTCAGATCATAAAAACCCCTCTGAGCCCGGTCAAATGGAAGGGGTAGTCAATAAGGCTGCGCGCTAATGTATCTGGAGATCAACAGAGCGTGCGTGCCGAGCACTTCCGTGCACTCCCAGACCCCCGTTTCGGGGAGATGGTTTTCACTTAGAGAGATGCTCCCTTGGACCGACTGGCAAATAGACGGCGTCTGCTTCCCGACGGAACTCTTTTCAAAGTCCTCGCTTTCACAGAATAAATGCCCCGTCCGATTTCCAGGAAAAGACAGATATTATTACCCTGCTTAAATAAATAACTGCCCGCATCAGTGTGAGAATGTCACTTCTGACCATTGAAGGCACATCTTGGTGTGGTACAGAGCGTGAAAACGGATGTTAGCTCTGCCGTGTGACGCCTGGATGAGAGAAGCCTAAAGAACCCTACGTTATTATTTCTGTCGTCATCACAGGGAACCGACCAGCCAACGCCCAGGGAAACAAACATGTTTGTATCCGTGGTTCACACTGACTCATGGGGACCCGGTGGCCTGCCTCACCCACAACTCCCTTCCAATGCAGGGCCTGCCCCCTGCCCCCCACCAGCGAGAAGTGACAACAACATCACGGTTACCGATGGCCAGGGATGAGCACTGACCTTTGCGGTGTGAACCAGATTCATGGGCAGTGTACGGCAGGCTCACACACCACGAAATGATTGATCCCTAGTAGTTGTTTAAATAACAACTTGGGTTTTGGCACAGGCTGTTTCTAAACCTCGATTTACACCCGCTGGGAGACCAAGACAGAGAACAAAAGAAAGCAGCATCCTCTCTCTTTTCAACAGAGCCTTGTAAATGCCCTAAGGTCGGTGGGACTGCTCAGTTTATAAGGCCTTTGTTTTTTCTTACTGTAAACTCTTACGAACACTGTGATGCCTGATGCAATTCAATAGGACTGCAGCTCAGAGGGGTCTTGATCCCTCCACTCAGGGCACCACAGCGGTGATTTATAAACTGCAATCCCATAGCATCCCAGGACCCAGAGTGCACTGAGGCTCCTACGTGGACACAGGTGCTATGCATTCCAGTGTTCGACCAGCACAAGAGACGTCCCTGAACTCATTTCCTGCCAGAGAGAGTG
>PVKZ01006123.1:0-40236 GCA_004027375.1 Macroglossus sobrinus
GGAGGGGCCGGCTCTGGGGCTGGGCCTGCTGCGGGCGGCGTCTATGCACTGTCCCCTGCGCCCATCAAGCATGGATCCCCGCAGTCAGCCCGCACCCCGGCCCCCGCCGGCCTCAGGGGTGACGGGGGCTGCGTCGTCGTCTCCAGAGATGGCCGCGGTGGGCCGGACTGGACTCCCGGCGCAGGCTGCCCCCGTGCCCGGCCTCCCTCCCCTCTCCTCCGAGCAGGAGAGCGGCTGGAGGCTGGAGAGTGTGTGGGAGGGGGTGGGGCGAGGCCGGGGGTGGGGAGGAAGGAAGAACAACTGTAAAAAATGTTAATTTATTAATCACTGAATCTATAGCAGTTCATCTGAAATGCTGTTGCTATGCCAACACCCTGGGAGTTTATTTTCTCAATCCGAGAGGAGCCCTCAGCCCTGCTCCCTGCTGTGTCATTTGAATTTGCTGCTGCCACCGCCGGTATCTGTTTTAAAAAGTGGGGTGGGGGGGGGACGAGGCTGAGCCACCACGCAGGCACATGCAAAGCAGCGAGAGGCCTTTCTCCGTGCGACTTAGTAAAAATGACACAAATTAATATACTCCACTTAAACCAGACCAAGATTGATGGTTCTCTTTCAGGGAAGCTTAGCCCAACTGTCACTCGACAGGCGTTTGTCGGACAAAATCAACACTAATCAGCGTTTATGCGTCGCTTGCCCTTGGGTCCGAGGCGCGGGCCGGACGCGCCGCTCCCCCGCGCGGCCTGCCACGCTCTTCGCCCTCCATCCAGCCCCGCCATAGATCACGCCGCCGCCCGCACCTCCGCGCAGGCCGCGGCCGGCCGGCCGGGCGCGTTCCGGCCACGGTGCTTTCGAGGTGCTTTCGATTCGGCGGAGACCCCCGTCTCCTGCAGCCGCCTCCCCGGGAGGGTCCGCGGTAGCTCATCAAGGTTTGCCGGCTGTGGCTTCGGGGCCCCTTCCCCCTCCTGCCTTCTGCCTAGCTCCTCTCTCTCCATCTCTCTGTCTCTCCCTCTCCCTCCTTCTCTCCCTCTCCCTCCCTCTCTCTCCCTCTCTCTCTCTCCCCCTCTCTCCCTCTCTCTCTCCCTCTCTTTCCCTCACCCCCCTCTGTCTTTGTCTCTCCGTCTGTCTCTGTCTCTGTCTCTGTCCATCTCTTTCTCATCCTCTCTCTCATTCTGTCAGAAGCTGTTTGTGCGTGCTGATGGGTGGTGTCTTGGCACCTTACTTCCGGCGTCTTCCGGGCTCTCCCCGCGGCCTCACACCTCCGGCCCCTTCTCTGAGCAGGCGCGTGGCGGGGTCACAGGGGCCCGGCTCACCCCGTCGCGTGGACACGGCCGCAGCGAGTGCCGGCGTCTCGCCGGGGGCGGGGCGGTGGCCGTCGGTGAGGCCCGGAGCCACGGGCAGACCCAGACCCTCCCTGAGCTCTCGCCCTGTCACCCCGCGGCCTGGTCCCACACGAGGACACGTGCACTGCTCCGGCGTCACACGAAGCGCTGCTCCGTGTCTCAGGCTCGCGCGGCGGGGTTGACACCCAGCACGCGTGACGCGGAGCGTGCGAGGGGCCGTCCCTGGGTGTCGAGGCCCGGTGGGCACTGGCCGTGACGCTTCACAGGGAGGGGGGAGACAGCACCCAGTCCGTCCTCGTCCGCCATGCGCTGCCGAAGTATGTGGGTGGGGCCAGAGCCAGGCACGCAGGCCGGTCGGCGGGGCACTGGGGAGGCTCTGCGCCCCGTGGCCCGTGGTGGGCGATGCCGCTCGCCGTGCGGGGGATGGCGGGAAGGTGAGTGGTGATGACGTGGCGTCGGGTGGCGGGGCACACAGGCGGGGGGCAGGGGACGCGGTGGAGGCTGCCCCCCCGGGACGCGGTGCGGAAGGGCGCCCTCGGGTGAGGGTCCCCTGTGCTCGCTGTGACCACCCCCCCGTGCCTCGGCCACTGGGGAAGCGGCCGCGCGTGGGGCGTGCGCTCCAGACACGGAAGTGTTTGCGTGTGTCCGCTCCAGAGCGTGGCCTCCCTGCCCTGCGCCCATCAGCTCGGCTGTCACCGTGGGGTCCGCGTCCCCGCGTTTGTGCCCAGTGCTCAAATGAGCTGAGACCGTCTTCAAAAAGGTTGTCGTGTGTTGGGTGTGATTGCACGTAGGACACACATAGCTTGTTGGCCATCGAGTTATTTTTATGCCTGAATCTGATTAGATTCATACAGACGTCCTACGGAAGAGTGAAACTCTGCATGCCTCACAGACGGGGGCTGAGAGGTCAAACCCACGCCCAGGTTCACGTGGCCAGTGAGGGGCGCGGCCGGGGCGCGGACGCCTGTGTGTAAGTGCCGAGATCTGTGCTTTTCTGCGGGGACCTCTGGGCACCCCACAAGTGCAGGGGGCAGCTGGGCTCACTCACACGTCCTGTGGTTCACGTCCAGCCGTCCTCTTTCCTAAGTAGAGCATGAGCTGCCCGAGGCCGGGGCGAGGCCCCCCGACGCCACCCAGCTACGGGTCTGCTGCCGACACCCCAGCGTCGCCCAGGGCGCTGATTTGGGCTCGCGCTTCCAGCGGGTGGGGGGACAAAGCCGGCCCGGCCTCCTGGTGGCCAGGCACCCCCGATGAAAGCCGGAGAGGGCTTTACCCGTCTTCCCACGCCAGCCCTGCAGGGATCACGGTGAACTCCCCCCGCTCGTCGCTGGCCCCGCTGCCGTTGCCCGCCGGCTCGCTGGCTTCCTCCGACGCCTCCCGGGTCAGCCCACACAGAGAAAAGGGCGAGTGACACGAGGACGGTCATCGTCGCTCGCGAAGCAGCGTCTCCAAGCCCGCCCGTGCCGGGACCCGGTGCCCGTCGGGCTGGTCCGGGACGGCGAGGCGGCCGGCCACCTCCCCCCGAGCCCGCGGGTGGCGCAGGGCGTCAGGCCCCAGAACTGCTGGGCCTACGAGGCTTACCAGCCTCCCCTGCCTCCTTGTCATTTATTTCTTATTTTTAAATTATTTTTTAAATTTGTGTAGGCGGGGCCACCCTCGGCCGACCTCACAGATGGCAAGGGCGTTGTCAGCTTACGATCTCATATTCTTTATTTTTCACGCCTACAGCACCTGGTCTTCCCAGGAGGTCTCCCATCCAAGGACTCAGCAGGCCCGACCCTGCTGAGCTTCCGAGATCAGAGGGGGTCGGGCGCGTTCAGGGTGGCACAGCCATAGACCCCCCCCGCCCCCCCTTTTTAAATGGACACGAAGGAAGGTAGACGCTGAAGAGAGAAAAGCAAGACAGGTGTTTGTGGAAACAACATGGCCGAGACTCTGAGCAGCATGCGCCCCCGTGACGTGACGGACGGCGCGGGCTCCGTCTCGGCCATGGCGTCTGCGCTGCCCGTACCCAGCCCCCTCTGAGCGCTGGGGAACTGCGCTGTTCTCAGAGGGTCAGCGATGAGCCGGGTTCTGGGGCTCCCTGGGGTCAGGGCCTCCTGCCAGCAGGTGACCTCAGCGGGGCCCCGTCTGGCAGGTCCGTCCTCCCAGCAGCTCCCCCCCAACCCCACTTTCGAGCCTTGGACTTCCTGCACCGCGAATGAAGCCGTCCTCGGATGTGGCCGCGGACGAGGCCTGCGTGTGCTCGCCACGCGGAGCCGCTGAGCGTGGGGCCGGGGCGCGGCGTGCGGCTCTTTGTCTGCTGTGGTGTCCACGTGCCGTGGACAGAGAGGCCGGGGGGGGGGGCCCTGTCGCTTTCTCTTCCCTCGAGTCGGGTGTAGAGACGGGGCCTCCGACGGCCTGGGGCTCCCCGGGCCACTCTCTCGAGAGCGGAGTCCATTGTCCCCTAACGGCCAGCTCAGGGCCCCCTCCCTCTGGCAGCAGAGGGCCGTGGCTCTCACAGCGAGCCGGCAGCGGCCCGGCCTCTCGGCCCCGGTCCGTCCTGCCTTGTCCCCATCTCTCCGTCCTTCTGTCCCTGTCTCTGTCCCCAGTGCGCGGGGGACGGCCACTCCCCGCGGGAAGCAGGTCCACAAAGGGAATGAATTATGCATTCGGGACTCATTTCCTTGATGAATAGGGGATCTGAACAAACTCCAGTGCTGTCTGATTTTAGGGCCGAGGGGGAGGGGAGGGGAGGGCTGAGTAGCCGAGGGGGAGGGGCGATCGGAAAGAATTTGGAGCAAGCGGTGGGAGTGACAGGGCGGGGGGGGGCTTGGCATGGAGATGTTTGGTGGAGGAGGTGGCGCTGAGGAAGGAACTCACAGCTGTTTGTCCTGCCACGGCGTCCGCGCAGGTGCCCAGACCCCCCCATTGATGTGCGGGTTCGCCCCGGGGGGCGGGGACGGCACCGCCGTGGCGACGGGCCCCTGCGGACTCAGGTTTCGCGGGGTGACCCAGGGCCCTTCGGACTGGCTCTGGGGCACGGCCTGTGTGACTCCTGGTGAGTCGCTGACCTTTTGCAGCCTCCGCTGAACGTGGGGAGCGTGGCGTCCCCCTGAGGTGTGGGGCTCGATGCGGGCGCGTTGGTGAGGGACCCCGAGCAGACCTCAGAGCCTCTGTCCTCTCTCTGCTCGGTCCCAAAGCTCATGGCAATGGGACCTGCTCGTCTCACATGACTCCTTCGCCCCACACATCACTCAGGAGTCCGGGACACTCGTCCGTGTGCCCTCGTGGGCCAGGCGCTGGGGAGAAGCCGGCTTCGCCAGAAGGCCGGGAGGCCGTGCAGGCCCTGAAGACGGGCGTGGGGGCCGTGGACGTCAGGCCGGGACGGCGAGGGGCGGCCTGAGGACACTGGGGTTTCCATTCAAGGAGGAGAAGGCCTACGGGTCCGATCGCAGAGGACACGGCCTTCTGGGCCCGAGCTCCTGGCAGGGACAGCTGGCAGTGGGGGGCGGGGACCCCGCCCGTCTGTGCAGGTCCAGGTGCTGGGCTGGGCTGGACGTCGCCCCTGTGCCCGGCCCCGGGGTCTAGCACAGGACCCCTGCGTCCCTTCGTCAACCTCCACCTCTCCCCTGCACCTTCTAGGAGCGTGTTATTCCTTCTGCCACCTCTGCTCACCGCCCCCCCCTCCTCCTCCTCCTCCTCCTTCTCCTCCTCCTCCTCCTCCTCTGGGTGCTCCCTCAGTTCCTGGCTGGAGGTGGGGAGATGCTGAAGGCGGGAGGAGGCTGGGGAACCCAGCCCGGCCGCCCGGCCCGGCCTCCGAGGAGGGTGATGAACTCGGTTCACGCCAACGCTGAACGGAGAGACGAGATCTGCATGTTAAAGCGACGGTAACCTGATTGTGTCTCCTTCCTCCTCCCCACCCACACTCCCCCTCGCCTCACCCCGGGCTCACCCCTGGCTCCGGGCGGAGGGCGCGGGGCCCTGCCGGCTGGCGGCTCGCGTTGCGCGGACCGGGACAGGCTGTACCTGGCGCGCGCCGCCCCCCGCGCTGGGCCGTCACCGTGCCTGGCGCGTGCTGTCCCCCGCGCTGGGCCGTCGCCGCCGGCAGCCCTCATGTTTATTTCATCCCGCGAGGCGGCTGTCTGGTCTCCCTCGGCTCCCGCGTCATTAGCACCCGGAGGCGTCAGATCAGACCCGGCTGGAGCGAGAAGTACGGGCGGGAGCGGGCGCAGGGGACGGGGCCGTGGTTCCCGTGACAGCCCCCCAAAACGCGGTGGAAGGTGGGGGGAGAAACAGAGGGGAGTGTCACTGCGTCCACTGACAAATCCAGCCGGGGTTGGCGGCAGCAGCAGGGGAGGAAGGTGGCGTGCGGGGCACAGGTCACATGGTGGTCGTGCCTGGAGGGCTCGGGGTCCAAGGAGACCTTCAGCTCGTTCCAGACAGTCCGGGAGCCCCCGGACCGTTGTGGGGTTCGGGCCGGGGGTGGCAGTGGGGCGCCCGTGTACCACGCCTGCGTCTTGCTCAGCGGCCTGCGGTCTGGCTGCCCGGTCACTGTGCTTGCTCTGCCCCGACCCCCCAGTGAGCGTGTGGCGTCACCTCTCCGGGTGGCGCTGGGGGCTCAGCGCGCAGGGCTGTGGGGGTGGCGGATGGATTTCCTCCCCCAGAATCCGCGCTGTCCCCCGATCGTCTCACTGTCGTGCCGGGTGACGGGCCCGCACCCCGAGAACACGTGCGTCTTTACGCCGGTTGCAGTGCTGGCCACGTGCATCGCACGGATACGCTCACGACCGGCGCACACTCATCCTGCCAGCCCCGCCACACGCTGCTGTGGGAGCCGCGGTCGACATGCGTGCGAGGCGTGTGTGTGGCGCGCGTGTGTGTTTGTTGTGCTTTCTCCTCCTCGCAGTTCGGTCAGAGCGGGAGGCGGCTCAGCGGGCAGCTCTCCACGCGGGCCCCACGCGACCCCGTGTCACGAGCGTCACCGTCCCTGGCCGTGGCCCGTGGCCCCCTGCGCCAGGCCCCGGAAGCGGACACCCTTGTCATCGGCACGCTCTGTGCTCTCGCGAGTGAAGCCACGTCCCGGGCACTTCCGTGTAACGAGGTGATGGCACCCGTCTGCCATCGCGATTGAAACGTTTATGAGACCACCCAACACCTTTCTGCGCGTTCCTCGGCGCAGCGCTCGGGGTGGGGCGCCCTGTCCATCACCGTCCTGCAAATGATGACGTTCGCGGGGGGCGGCGAAGCGTGTGGCCCCGCGCGCCACGCTCTGTCGCCGGGTGAGTGTGGGGTGCGCCCGGCCACCTGCCACGGTGCCTCAGTGGCTCACAGGGGGTGCGTGAGTTCGCCACGCTTCCCAGAAGCCGATGATGCCCCATGGGCAGGGGTCGGGCTCGGGACAGTGGGACTCCACGTGCGGGAAGCTGTGAGCGCCACGTCGCGGTGACACTAGGGGGCCGCGGGGTTCTCTGTCCGAGTCTCCAGCGTGTGCGTGCATGTGCACGCCGTGGCTCGGCGCGGGCCCGGCCTCCTCACTGCCCCGGGAAGGCCACGCCTTCCAGGGGACGTCCCCGTTCACCATCCTCTCAGGCTGCGTGTCTAGCTCGGGGGCTCTCAAGCTTTCTCCACGACTACCCGGCAGCTCGGCTCGTCCTCCCCAAGGCTGGGGCCGTTCCGCCTGCTGCAGGTCATGCTCTGGAAGCTTCCTGTTCCCCGCACCCATCGCCCCGACGGACGCCGCCTCTGGAGCCCGTCCCGGGCCGAATGCTCCCGCTTCGTGACCCCTGGCCCTGCGACCTTGCTCTTCTCGCTGGTCTCGTTCTGATCGTCCAGTCACTCCGCATTTGGTTCGCGACTTTATGCGGCAGGGACCTAAGCAAAAAGCGATGTGACTGTTTTAGCAAAGGTCTTTGTCCCGTCAGAGTTTACGATCTGAGAAAACAAACATTGGCAGAGCAGTAACGACAGTTACGGAGAAGCAGGGGACGCTCGGGCCAGGCCGAGAGCCCGGGTCGGGGCCAGACGCTGGCCGTCAGGCCCGCTGGGCAGCCACTCAGCCCGAAGTCCCCGCGCGGGCTGGACACTGCGGGAATGTGACGAGGACGTTGGTGGGGCAGGTCCTGGCCTGCAGCGCTCTCTCAGTCGTGGTGGCTGTCTCGAAGGACCTCGGACGTCTCAGTGTGTAACCCGCCCCGATTTTCCAGGCACACGTGTGAGTGAGTGACTGGTGCCAGAGGGCGTCCTCTAGCTGGGGGGCCCAGCCAGAGGCCGGCAGCCCCGCCTCCACGTGGGGGTCCCCGGTGTGGGGCCCCCAACGTCTCAGGACAGCAGCTCCCTGCTGGACCAGCGGGTCCGGGTCCACCAGCAGCTCCCCCACCCCGCTCGCCGCCACCAGGCCGCACGGTCCCGTGGCCGACGCCCCTCGGGGTGACCGGGGATGACCCTCAGGCAGACGCAGCCGGCTGACAGCCTCGGAGTGCGGCCCCAGCCACCGGCCACAGCCCCGAGGGAGCGCTCGGAGCCTGGCGCTGGGCGGGGTGCGCGTGCTGCCCCCTCCCCGGCCCCGCGCCCGGGCGCTCGGGGTCTGTGTGCCCGCGGAGCCCAGCCCAGCCCGGCGCGGCCAGGGCAGCTCCTCAGCCAGCCCGGCAGCAGCCACAGCCCCTCAGCTTGTTAGACTGAAAGAATGTGCCGTTTTAATTAATGATATGTAAATATCCTTGAATGGGCCGCATTTGCATATTAAGAGAGATTTGCGGAATCTGCGGAGTAATATATTTTAATTAAGGATTAATTAAAAATAATGGGAATTTCATTTCGCCTGGCAGAATCCGTTTAGGTTCTAGCACACGTCTGCCTGGGAGCCTGCGAGCAGGGCTGTGCGCACGGCCCCGCGGACCAGCCGCGCCGCGTGCCCGCCGTCCGGGGCCCGGCCGGGCCCGCCAGGACGCGGGGTGACACTGTCCCCTCGCCCGCCTCCGCCCGCCCTCGCCTCCCTCGCCGTCCCGGTTTTAGGGCTGTTTTGGTATTCTTGATGGTGAAGTAAGTAAATGGCTCTGAGACACGGAACACTAGTTGTGCTGGCAATTACGTTAATGGGATGCTATTAGGCTATGATTCTGTATGAGCGATCGGGGAGACGGGACGCGATGCCTTCCCGAGGCAGGAGGCAACAGCCGTGGGCCTTGCTGGTGCGGCTTCGGCGTGCTCGCTGCGCAGGTGCACTCGGCCGCGTCCTGGGGACGGGGAGGGTGGGTGAGGCCACCGGGGCCGGGGCCGGGGCCGGGGTCGGGGCCGGGGTCAGGGCGCCCGGCGATGCCGGGGCCGCGGGTGTGGGCGTCACAGGGGAGCGCGCTGGCTCCGGACACCCGCCTGTCCCCCAGATGTGACTCAGGGACGCACAGGGCCCTGGCTCCGGCCGCCTCCCAGGAGCGGACAGCTCTGGAGGGCGCCCTCCGCCCCAAACGTGCCGACAGCCCTCGGGGCTTCTTGCCCCCCCTCCCCTGCCGTCAGCCTTCGCTGTGCTCACGCCCAGGGGGGGCCTTTCCGCGGCCCGCGTGGTCGGGGCGTCTGCAGCCCCGTGCTCTCCCAGCTGCCGGCAGCTGCCGCTGTGCCGGTGGCCCCCGCCCGCCTCCCCCAGGGCGGGAGACGTCGGCTCCTGCGTGGCCGGCTGCGTCAGCGGGGTGAGGGCACGGCAGGGCCCCCGTGGGCCAGAAAGCCCGGCTCTGCCCCTGAGGGACCACGCAGGGGCTCCCTGGGTTTTCTCCCCCTCCGTGACGTCACCCTGGGGAGACAGACGAGGGAAGCAGCCTGGGGCCTCCCGTAGGGCTGGCAGCCTGCGCCCGGCCTCTGAACAGATCTCTGGCGGTTTTGTCGACGGCCATGCTGCGGAAATGCTGGGGAGGAACATGGGGGCCGGGGACCCGCAAATCCGCCCGCAGACCCCATCCCTTCTGGGAGAGGCGCCTGGCGGGGAGCGTCAGCCCTCCCACCGGAGGCTGCCACTCAGGTGTCCCCTGACACTAAGAAACCCGCGAGCCAGCGGCACCTGCTCCCTCCTCGTGCGCCTGGGACCCGTGGGTTTAGGGGAGATCCCCCCGTGAGCTCTGCCGTGACGGCCTTGCCCTGTCGGCACTGGACGTCTCAGGAGCCGGCCGACCGAAGGCCTGTGGGTCCGGCCTGAGGGGAAGGGGGGTCCAAGCTGACAGTGGTGACACCGCCCGAGGACACGGGGACCAGGGGCCTTCAGAGCGACCGAGCGCGTCTGGGGAGGGAACGGAGTGAGGGGCACAGCAGGGCAAGGCCAGGGCGCCCCAGAAGCCGAGGCTGCGGGCCGCGGATACCCCAGGACGGTGACAGGCGAAGGCGGGGGCTGGACGGCGCCCCCTCCTGCACAGGGTGCCCTTCGCCATGCGTTGGCACCATGCCCGATGCAGACGGAGAGAAGGCCGTCCCCGGCGAGGGCCCCCGGGGAATAACACCGCGCCGCCTTCCCTGTCAGCACGCGGCACCCCCTCTCTTCCCCGTGGGCCCGCCCGGACCGCTAACGATGTGGGCTCCCCGGGGACGCGAGGCCCAGGGTGACGTCCGCGCCCCGAGCGAGGCCCAGGGTGACGACCGCGCCCTGGGCAGCCCTTGCGCCACGCGGCTCGCGCCGGGCACCCCCGGCTTTCAGAGCCGGGAGACGCCGCTGCCGCCTCCCCCTCCAGTGCGGGCCCCGCCCAGCCCGGTCCGTGGTCGCTCGCTGGAGGGTTCCATTAACGGACAAAGTGAAAATAATCAATTTCAGATGCTCTCAGTGTGTGCGGTAATGGGCTCGCTAACAGTCCTGATTAGCCAGGCGTGGGGGATCTTTCTTCTAAATGACGGCAGGCTGACACCGAGCACGGGCGGACTGTGCACGCGTGTGCATGTGTGCACATGTGTGCATGTCTGAGTACATGCGAGTTTATGTGTGTGCTTTATGCGTGTGTGAGTGCATACGTGCACGTATGAGTGTGTGCACATGTGTGCATGTTTGTGTTTGGTGTTTGTGAGTGCATGTATGGGTGCATGTGTGCACATGCATGTGTGCACGTATGTGCGTGTGCGTGTGTGTGTGCGTATGAGTGTGTGCGCGTGTGCACGTGTCCTGGTCCGCAGTGCCCGCCCGGGTGGAGCTGCAGCGGGCGAGGCCTCCTTCCTCCTGGCCCCTCCGTGTCCCTCGCTGTCCTGTCCCCCTTCCTGCCGCGGCCCTCCCCTTCCCTCCCCTTCCTGGAACGCGGCTCTCTGTCCTCTGCTCTCTCCCCCACGTCTGGACGGTTTCTGGGAATGCGTGTGGAAGGCTGGGGCGGGGGAGGGGAGCCGCTTCCGTCCGCATTGGGATCGATAGCGAGCCCCGGGGCTGCGGCGCGGGGTTTGCGCGTGGCGTGGGCCACCACCCGCCCGCGTGGGACCCGCCGACCCACGGGGCTCGTCAGAAGGGCCGCCGGCCAGAGGCCCCCACCGCCGTCCCCAGCCCCGCGTGCTGTCAGAGAAGGCACGCAGTGCACCGAGGGCCGCCCGCGGTGGAGCCGCCATCACTCACGAGTTTCTCTTCATTCACAGTTCATGTATTTTTTCCTTCTTTCCCAGTTTTCCATTTTGCCCTCTGCTCCCTTGTTGACACGCCTCGTGCCCCGCCCCCACGCGGACGCGGATGGGGCCCCCACGGACGTGGAGGCTCAGACGCGGACACACCGGCCGGGACCCCCGCGTCTGCGACCGCTTGTGCTCTTCCCTGTGGCTTGCCGTCACCTGTGGGCGCCTGGGGGTTCTGCCCCGCGGTGGCCCTGCCCAGCCGTCACCTGTGGGCCCCGGGGGTTCTGCCCCGCGGTGGCTCGGCCCAGCCATCACCTGTGGGCGCCGGGGGTTCTGCCCCGCGGTGGCCCTGCCCAGCCGTCACCTGTGGGCCCCGGGGGTTCTGCCCCGCGGTGGCCCTGCCCAGCTGGCACCTGTGGGCGCCTGGGGGTTCTGCCCCGCGGTGGCTCGGCCCCGGGAGACAGGAAGCGCCCCCCCCGACCCCACGCCGGGCCACAGCCTTTGATCCCCTCGCCCTCCCTTAATGAGCGTCCTCCCGATGGTTTCACGGCGGACGCAGGGACCGTGGCGTGCTCGGATCTCGCTCCCGAGGCACGACTGTTACGCTGATGAAGGCAGGAGATCAATAATTCAGGCCCCAGCTCTCATGGCGGCGCTGAGAGCTTAGGTGTCTGCATTCGGGGCGAGTCGCAGAGGGTCTTGGAGCGGTAACGATTTCCACAGGCTTCCCCCCGTTCTCCGGAAGCTGCAGCCGCCCCGCTTTCTACACCTGCTGGCCCGTCCGCGGGCACACGCGGGGCGGGGCGGGGCGGGGCGCACGTCCGCGGGCTCACGGGTCACTCACAGATGAGCCTGTGCACGGAGCCCCCGTGGGTTCCTTCTCTGTTCCTCTCTGGGGCGCATGCTCGGCCCCGTCGCCTCGGCTGTGGGGCTGCCCCACGGCCGTCCTGGCAGGGTCACCCCGGTGACCGACCGTGCAGGCACTTCGAGGCAGGGGTGAAATGCCGTCCCTCTCTCCCTCCCTCCCTCCCTCCCTCTTTCTCTCTCTCTCTTCCTCCACCCTCCTTCCCTCCTCTGTCCCAAGCGGGTTGGGGCCAGCACAGACCAGCAGGTCCCTCACATGTGGGCGTGTCATGTCCGCCATTAATTCCGAGTTGTCCCCAGGGCCCTCCTCGGAGGAATCTCAGCAGACCGGTCGGGGCCTCGTCACCAGGCAGATGACGCTGTGAGGCCCATCTGCATATGTGACCGATTTGATATTAAGGCTGGAAAGGGAGCAGAAGCTTGGCACGGTTAAGGAAATTTCTGGAAGATGAGTTAGTGGCCTGTGTATCACCTGAAATGATACAAGGCCGCCAGCAGCTCATCGGTGCCGTTCTCAGTGAGTCAGAGTGGGGTGGGGCCCCCTGCCCTGGGGTGCAGCCGGCCTCCGCTGAGCCCAAGCTCGAGGGCCCCTGCCTGCGACCCTGTCCCCACCTAGCCCCGTGGCGCGTCCCCGTCTCAGGAGCCTGCTGACGTCGTCCAGGTACTTTACGGTGCTGACCCCATGCCGGCCGGGTGCAGCGTGGCACCGTACGGCCGGTGGGGAGGTGCCTCCCGCAGCCCTCACCCGGTCACTGGCCACGGTGACGATCTCTCTGGGCACGTCCGAACCCGGCCACTAGGGGGCAGAGCCACAGCTGCGGTTTGCGGGGTCCAGGAGGGGCCCCCTGCGTCCTGCACAAGCACAGCTGTCGGGGGCCAGCAGGGAATACGGGGTGGGGGGGCTTTGAGTAACTGTCGTGTTTACGTGTTGGGGACCAGGGCACACAGACGAGGTGGCGCTGAGCTGACAGCGAGACTTGGGCACCCGTCCTGTCCCACAGTGAAAGCGTGAGGCCCGTCCTGTCCTGTCCCACAGTGACAGCGTGAGGCCCGTCCCGTCCTGTCCCACAGTGACAGCGTGAGGCCCGTCCTGTCCTGTCCCACAGTGACAGCGTGAGGCCCGTCCTGTTCCACACACAGTAAGAGCGTGAGGCCCGTCCCGTCCTGTCCCACGCACAGTGACAGCGCGAGGCCCGGCCCCGTCCGGCCGACCTCACACCCTGTGGCAGGCTCTACTGACCGCTCAGCCGCCCGCCGCCTTCGTTCTCCGTGGCTCGCGTTCAGGGGCTCGGGACCCCCCAACGTCACATGACCCGGCGTTGTTCTGTGTCCCTGAGAGCCGGGTCCCCATCGCGGGGTCCGGTGGGGCAGCTGGGGTGTCCTTATGCTTGGCGCTGGCCGCGGTTTCCTTCCTGGGTCTGCCCCCCGCACGATGGCCTCGCTGAGTTGGGGTGCTTGGCCCCCTTTCTGGTAATTGCCACCGGATCTGCCTCCAGTTCGGGGACGTGGCCTGGGGACTTGGGGTGGAAGCCGGGATCGGTGCCGAGAAGCCCGTTGGGGGCACGGAGGCCCCGGGCAGCTCCGGGGGGAGCCATTAGCCCTGAGCCTGAAGCCACCAGGAGACAAAAGCGTCACAGCCGCTGCTGGAACGGCCACCCCCGCAGCGCGTGTGGCTTCGGGGGCAAAGCCGCTGGCGAGCGAGGAGCAGCCCCTCAGGCTCTGAGTCCAGCGTGTCCCACAGCCCCGACCCCTGACCCCCGACCCCCGAGTGAGGGCTGTGGTCCCCGGGTTCGCGGCGGTGACAGCGGGCGCTTGCGGCTGCGTGCCAGCCTCTCTTTATGTTTAAGGAAAGCTGACGAGCTGGTTTTGGGGTGCGAGAGAGGCCGTGACCACTCTCAGAGTCACAAGTGCCACAGGGTCTAACTTCACACCTGCACCCCAGGCCGGCGGGCGCCGTCCGGGACGGTGTGAGCCCGTCTGGGAATTGGAAGGACGGTCACGTCGTTTCCTGTCTTAGAGGGGCCTCCGACGGCTGCGGGTGGAACAGAAAGCCGCCGGGGTGTCATGTGCTCCCGCGAGCCCCGTCTGTCCGCTGTCCCCACCCGGACATGGGGAGGAAGGCTCGGTGGCCCCACAGAGGCTGCCCAGGTCCGCGACGTCCACCCCTTCCCGCCCGGCCTCTCTTCTCCCCGCCAGACGCCCCCAGGGTGGGCGTTTCCGCATGTCACTTACACTCTCTTTGTCCTTAACCCGTAACTCTGCACACGTTCGTAGAGCACCTACTATGCGCGAGCCTGACGCGTAAAAACAATGCGGACCTTTTCTCTGCCAAATGAATCGACCGGAGAACTAGGGAGGGGGAGACGGGATGTATTTTTTTTTTTCTTTGTGCTCTGGTAATAGGAAGTGATGTGAGTGTCCACACACACACACACACACACACATACACACACACACACACACACATACACACACACACACACATTAACTAGAGGGAATGAAACTAGAAAGCAGCAAATAAACGAAAAAAGAATTGAAAAGTTAATTAGGCATTTAAAATAAATCTTTGGACTTTCGATGGCTTAAAATATTAATTGTGGAGTTAATGACGGTGCCTCCTGGGGACAGTGCTGTTCGGAGCCACGTGGCAGGGATGGTCAGGCCCCCGTGTCTGGGGGACGGCCACTCGCGTCACCCGCCTGCTCACTTTGTTGCACGCCAGCACGTGGACCGTGCACGAAACATCAGTGCAGAAGGACACATTGACTCAAGCTCTGCTGTCCTCCGAATTTTGATCTTCTGTGCCGGGAGCTCAGCTCCTGCCTTCGTCTGTGCTGGCAGGAACATTTGCTCAGAAATAAAGACACCCGTTGAACCCGATGAGTGGCGATAAAGGCTGCAGCGGGAACACCGTACGCACCGAAGCAGACGGAGCAGCCCGTTCAGCGTCTGCGGGACACGCAGTGTGAAGGCCCAGGACACACGCGTCACCGTGCCGCTGACACGCCACACGGAGCCATTACCACGCAGAGCTTGGTCGTCGGTTTATCAGACACAGTGTGACGTGCCGGGGACGGTGTGGGCCTCACAGGAGACGGGGACGGGTGTCCCCCTCGATGCCTTCCACACCGCCGTGGCTGGGTACGTCGGGAAACGGGACGTGGGACTTGCTTGCGGAAGAAGTCTCCGGCGAGCACCGGGTGGGTTTCCTTGCCCCCGAGGGCCTCGTGTTGCTTGAATCCCAAGCGCCTTTGCCGGCCCCGCTGAGCATGGGGGGGCCCGGCAGGCATCTCCCCGACTCTGACGCGCCCACGGAGGGCGTCCTCGGTGACACGCGACCTCAGCCTTTCTGGACGGCAGTGTCCTCAGGTCCAGGCCGGGGACCAAGAGGGGTCCAGTACGTTTCCACACTCCCGTCTGCACCAGCTTTGCCCGGTGGTGCGAGGCCCGGTCTCTCCGACGGGCGGGGCTCTTCCCGTCGCTGCCAGCAGACGGAGGGGCGGCTCGGCCGCACCCCTGGCGCCCTGCGCCCCGCCCTCCCGCCGAGAGGGGCCGCCAGGGCCAGCGACCTCCCTCGGGGCTCCTGGTCTCGAGCTGGGGGATGAGTAATTGGGGCGCGCCAAAGTGTTTAAACACCAGAATTGAAATTAATGTCCCCTCATTGCCGGCTACGCTGACAATACATTACAGCAAACACCTTCCCAAAGTGAAATGAATGTTTGTTTATCCTCATGAAATATACATCGCAACACGTCGGTGGGGGAAGCAGCAATTACGGGGGGCCGGGCTGGCCGCCCCTCCCAGCCAGCGGTCGCCCAGGCGGGGGGCGGGGCAGGAGGCGACTGTCCCTTCCGTTCCATCTCTTTTATTTTTTTAGGGTGACCTGTCCACAGCTGTGCGCCCGGGACATTAATACGGGTTTAATGAAAACTCCAGTTGATCTGTCCAAAGATATTGATGAGCAGCGCCCAGCATATCAATCATCCGTCGAGGGGGAGTGACGGGAGCGGGCGGGGGTGTCGGTCAGGTGCCGGTCCGCACGAGGGGACGCGGGGACGAGGGGACGCGGGGACGAGGGGACACCGTCGGCGCCCTCCGTGGCGGCATCTGCGCCCCGGGACGCGGGGTGGGCTGCAGGGGGGGCCGGGGGAAGCCGGGGCTGAACAGGAAGTTCGGGGCACAGCTCACGTCCGATGACTAAGCTCGTGCCGATGAACCCATCACGGCCGACGACACCGAGGCGGCCGGTGGCCCGCGACGACACTCCCTCATCGGTTTCCGTCCGCAGGGAGTCGACGTCGGGCCCTAATCTCCTCGGGTTTTCATCCCTCCCTCTCCTCCCCCTCCTCGTCTCTCCCCCTGCCCCCCCTCATGCCCCCGCTCCCCTCCCCCGCCCCGTGTCCCTCCCCCCCACCCCCGAGCCGCTGCAGCGCCGTCCCCGCGCGCTGGTGCTCGCTGGTGACACGGCTCTCTCCCCGAGTGCCAAACGCTTCCTGATGGGAACAAGCTCCGTTTCTTTATGGCTTATGGCAAACTGCCTTGATTACTTCTGCTGCTGCACCCATTATGCGAATTAAATATGTATTCAGCTGCACGCGGCTTCGATGTTATCGCGGGGTGACATATGGTGCCGACTCAATTAGGATGAAGCTAGCATTAGATAACCCTCCCGATGGCGCGCGCCCTGGCCGGCCGCCGCGGCTTCCCCTCCGGCCTCCTGCTCCAGCCTGCGCAGCCGCGGGCTCCCCTTACGGGCCGTCCCCTCCGCCAAGGTGCGTGCGGCGTGGGCCGGGGATCCCTGCGGGCCGGGAGAGGGGCCGGGAGGGTCCCTGCAAGCCGGAGGTTGGGGCCAGGGTCCCTGTGGGCCCATGGAGGGGCCAGGGGTCAGGCCAGGGGTCCCTGTGGGCTTAGGGAGAGGCCGGGGGTCCCTGTGGTCCGGAGGAGGGTTTCTGTGGGCTGGAGGGGGGGTCCCTGTGGGCCGGAGGTCGAGCCAGGGATAGGCCGGGGGTCTCTCCGGCAGAAGGGGCTCAGACAGGTGGGCAGACAGGGCTGCTGGGAGGCGGGCAGAGGGCTCCCAGCCTGCCTCTGGAGTTCACCTTTAAAATGACGCATTTGGACGGGTGCCAGGCCCACTAGAGGTGACACCAGAAGGATCTCCGAGGGGCTGGAGGATGAGACGAGGACAGGGACGCTGGCAGTGACAGCTGAGTGTGCGAGTGCTTGGGCCTGGCCTTGAACGTCCTGCCCTCAGGAACCACACCTGCCCCGAGGGGAGGTGCTGATACCTGTACGGCCCCGGTGTCCGGCCTGGTCCGCAGAGCCGCCTGCACGCGGCGTGCGGGGGTGCAGAGAGGCTGCGCACGGCATGGTTCAAGGTCACGGCCGCGTCACGGTTCAAGGTCACAGAGTCGCTTGGTGCAGAGGGAGGAACAGCTTTCAGAGCGCAGAGCGTTCTGAAGGGCAGCTCAAGGGCACGCTACGAGGCCATCGAGAGCTGCTAAGTCTTACAAGACAAGCCCGAAGGAGCTGTGTCAAGCATCCAGGCAGATTATTTAGAATTTTGAGCTAATCCAGATTCTTAGCCCAGCAGGGTGACTGACTCCCACGCCCTTGGACTGCCACGCCCTTGGACTGCCACGTGCTGTCCCGGCGGGAGAGGCAGCCGCTTTCTGCCGCTGGGGACCATGCGTATCCGCGGCCACTGTCAGGAGAGCGCCCAGGTCTCCGCGTCGTCCAGCTGGTGTGCACCCCGTCGTGTGCGGGGGGCACCAGGCCAGGGCCTGCAGGCGACCCCCGAAGCCCTTGGCCTGCTGACCTCGTGACCCGGCCTGGCCTGGCCCGCCGGGCATTTCCTGCTGTTGCCAGCTCGTCGCCGGCCGCGAGACTCCGAGCTAGTTCCCTGCAGCACCTGAACCCCGCCCCTGCTTCTTACGCCCTCGACGGGCGGACAGACAGCGCTTAGGAATGCGAGGGCCGGACTGTTCTGGACTGTTCTGGAAGGACGATGCGCAGGGCCTGGCGGCCCTCTCCATGCGGGGGGCGGGGCGTGAGTCACGGGCCAGTGACTCACTTCATTCGTGTATTAATGTGGATTCCACAGAAGGCCTGCGGTGGGAGATGACTCAGGACCGTGCAGAACCGTCAGCGTCCGTGACTGTCCCCAGATGGCCGGAGGGCGCTGGCTCAGCTGCCGCTTCCCCCGGGCGGTGGCCACGAGGCCTGGCCAGGGCTGCGACAGAAGTGTCGGCCGTGGTGTGTGAGCCTGGGCAGGACCCGAGCTGTGTCCTCTGCCTGTGTCCCCGCCCCGTGGGTGTCTGCCTGTGGGGTTTCCGACCTCCTGACCTGGCCGGGTGGGCCTCGCCGGCGTCGATGAGCGCGGGGACTTGAGAGCGGGGAGTCTGGGCGCCCGGCAGAGTTCTGTCCCCATCCGTCGTGGTCGGTCTTTGGCTTCACAGAACGCTGTGACCCCGTCCGTGTAACTGTGGGTTTTCTTTCTGGTCATGTCCCCGACGTTCACCCGGCTTCGTTTCCCGCGAGGCAGAGCGCCCCGTGCCCGGGGGCCCCAGGGCCCGGCCTCCGGTGCCCGGCGCGTCCCTCCTGGAGGGGCCGCAGTCCCGTGCGGACCAGGGTGAGTCTCCGCGGGGAGGCAGTTGGGCATCTGGTCCTGGAAGCCCCGTCGCTGTGTGCGGTGTCGGGCAGGCCCCCGGGCTCTGCCGTGTCCGTCCGCTCGCTACCGGCCGTGGAAGGCGAGCCGCCTGCCTCGCGGGCCGGCGGGGCGGGGGCCGCGCGGCTGTCGCCCGCGCCTCGCTGTTATTTGTTTTCCTCGGCGGCTGCTCCGCGGCCCGGAGTTGACGGAGCGGGTTTGTAGAATAGAAACATTGTGGACTGTTCCTGTCACACGGTTAACCGTGATGGATGGGGGGACGGGGCGGGGGAGGGGCCGCGCGGCCCACCGTGGACAGACATGGGCGGCGGGGACGGGCGGCTGGGGCGTGGTCCCCAGCGCCCGCTTCACCCCGGTGCACCTGCCGCCCGCCCTGCCGCCCGGCGCCCCTCCCACAGCCGTGCGGGCGTGGGGGTGGGTTCCTGGGAACGCTGTGTCCATGGCCACAGGTCACCAAGCCCCCGCCCTGCTGGAGGGGCTCAGTCCCCGGGGCGGCTGGGTGACGGACGGGGGAGCGCGTGGCTCTGGAGGCAGGAGGGGACGCGGGGACTCAGGTGACTTGTGAGTCGTCCCTGCCACTCTGCGCGGCCAGTGCCAGCTGCTCGTGGTCGTTTGTGCCCCTCCCTGTCCCTGTCCCCACAGTGCGCGCTGCATAGGTGAGATCGTGAGCTCTGCAGGTGGGAACGCGCCGCGGGGGCTGACGGGGCAGCCCAGCCGGCCGGGGCACGGTGGGCGCGTGAGCCACCAGGGCCGGGGTCACCCCTGGGGCGGGGGTCACCGCAGGGGCCAGGGTCACCGCGGAAGACGCCCCTCCTCTGCCAGGCTCCTGCCTCCCCTCCCGCCTCCCCATCCTGGCGGGGGGCAGCCCTGCGTCTTGCACGTGACGGGTGCGTTCTGAACCCCGAGGACGCGGTGGGCTGTGACAGTCGCCTGGCGTGTGGCCTTGAGCGAGTTCTTCACCTCCCCCCGGTGAGTTTCCCCACCTGTGACGTGGGGGTGACAACCTCATCGGTTCACGCCGGGGCTTGTGCACGGCCACCCGCACGGAACTGCTGGCGGCTGGAAGCGTCACGCGGGCGCCCGCGGGTCCGCTGTGTCGTTCTCGGGAACGGCACGGAGCGGGCGCTGCGCGACGAGGTGGAGCGCGTCGCCAGAGACGTGACGTTTCAGGCCAGCGGCGTCCTGGGCGTTTCCCCCCGAGCTCCTCCGCCTCAGGCGGCCCTCGGCCCAGCCTCGCCCCCCGAGAGCACGCCACGGGCGCCCCGTCCTCCCTGTGACGACGGGGCGACCCCGCTCTGGGGCTTTTCTGATCGTCATTGGCTCCCGAGGGTCCTCAGCAGCCCCAGGGGAGCAGGAGGGACGAGGCCGGCCGCGGGGTCTGCGGTGGCCGGGATGCGGCCCCGGCAGTGTCCGTGGGGACCGAGCCCGCTCATCGCCCGGGCCTCGGGCGCCCGGAGCCTCTGGCCCGCAGATCCCCAGAGCTGGCGCCGCCTCCGAGGTGACGGTCCCCGCGGCAGCCACGAGCAGCCGCCGGAGGGAGGCGGCCCCCTCGCTGGAAAAGCAGCTCACGACCGGCTTTATTTGGTAAAATGCTGCAGTAGATGGTTGTCAGAAATAATTTATTCCTGTTGGCTGTAATCTGAAGGAAAACAGACACAAGTCCTATAGTTAAAAAAAAAAAAAAGTAGCGTCGTCTCGCTTTCGCTGACAGTACAAAGGTGTCACACACAAGAAGGATTGACACAGACCAAGGGGTCTTGTGGGAAATATGATAATAACTATAAAGAAGACGGATTATTCCCCAGCCGCCAACATTCAAACCTTTTTACAGTCAGTTCAAACATATAAAACTTTATTGCTCTAGCAGGAAGGGAACACTTTCTGGCTGTGCGGCTTCCCAGGGCTGGCTTTACACGGTGTTATTGCCCTGTAGTGGCATTTTAAAGTTTATTGAACAAGACTTTTACAATTGAAGGAAGTATATAAAACTGTAAATTTATTAGATTTTTCAGGATAAGTGCCCTTTCTGGTGGTGCTCGAGCGTTCGGAGCGGTGAGGAACGGCCGCTTACGAGACGCATTCATATTAAAGACGGGGACGACGCACATTTTACGCCTTAACCGGCCGCGGGGCCGCGTGCACACGCGTGTGGGGCTCCGGGTGCCGGGCACGCGCGCGTGTGCACACGGCCGGCCTCGTCCGGCGCCCGCGCCGTCGGCCAGCGAGCGTCCCGTCCCCCGGGCCCCGTCTCGGCGCGCCCTGGCCGTCCTGGCGGCCGCTCCCACCCGCGGCAGCGCGTGGCTCCTGGGCGGGCGCGGGGCGGCGTCGAGAGCGTGTCCTCGGCTGAAGGAAGGTATCGTCGCAGGCTCAAACCGCGACGCTGCTCGCCACCCTCGGAGCTCAGAGCGCTTGCCAAAAGGGGGCTCTTTCGTGTTTCCCGACTGGCCGTTTGTCATTCCTTAGAAGCGTCCTGTAGGAGCACGATCTGGGGACCCTCGTAACGTCTGTGACAACTCGGTGGCATGCCTTTCGGCCTCTGCACCGCTGACTTGTGGGGCCGGAAAAGGCTGTGCTGTCGGGGGGGCTGCCCTGCACGCTGCAGGAAGTTCAGGGCCACCCTGTGTTCTGCCCGTGTCAGCCGTGTGACTGGACAGCGCGTCGCACCACGAGTGTGGCAGTGAGCCCGGCCCGGGTCCCGCGGTGTCCTCGGGTCAGCCGCACGGCCCAGCACCCTGTCCTGCAGTCCCCGCTGCGGTCCTCACCTCGGGGTCCCCTCGCCGGAAGCTTTAAACTGCTGACCCCGCAGCGGTGAGCTCTCGGCCGGGCATGGTGGCCGCAGAGTCGCTCCCGTGTGACACCCCCGACGTGAGCTTGGCCGGCGGAGAACGTGCTTGGCCCCTGGCGGTGGACCGCCAGCCCCGCGGGCGGCAGACGGGGCGCTCTGCGAGGCCAAGCAAGGCCTCGTCTCCACTTTCAATCATCCGCGGGCCTGGGGGTCGCGAGCAGCGGGGCCGGTGTGCACGGCGCGCTCTCCACGGTGCTGGCGGCTGCCGAGGGCAAGGCTCACGGACGCCCCGAGTTCATGAGCGCCCACCATGGAGGACACCGGGAGTCCCAGCTTGGAGCCTTCTCGGCAGACACGGGGCTGCCGTGAGCAGCGGGTGCTCCCTGGAGACGCGGCTCCCGTGCTCGGCGCATGGCACTCGTTCATCCTGGCGGGCCGGTGTGGCCGCAGGTGCAGCGAGTCGGAAGGGACCGCGGACCGGCGGACGGCGGGAGGGCCTGGGGCAGAACCACGTGAGGCAGCGGGTGGCGGAGCGGCCAGCGCTCCTGGGTCTTTGGTGACACCTCGGCCGTTCGGGTCGTGGCTCAGCTGGCCACACTGGGAGGCCCATGGCGGCCGGGGCCCCGGCTGCCCAGGCTCGCCGTGCTGCGGGGACGTCTCGTTACTGTGTTTGGCAGAGCTCCCGCGGGAGGCCCCGGCAGGAGCTGGCTGTGCCCGGCGGGGCGGGGCGGGCACGGGGGCGGGGGGCCGAGAGCACCGCTGTGGCTGAGGAGACGAACTCGGGGGAGGCGGGGAGGAAAGGGGGTGCGAATCCCCTGAAAGCCTGTCTCCGGGGAGGCCGGTGCTGAGCGCCGGGGCTGCTTATGAATTCACTGTGGCTTCACAGCCAGGCGCAGAGAAGAAAAGAGGGACCCCCCGCCCCCCGCCGGAACGAACGTTCTGCTGAACAGCTCGTCTGGGGAATGCAAATGGCTTACGAGGCTCACACGGAGATGACTTTTTTGGGAAAAGGGGGAAAAACGCTTGAGAGGGAGTGAAAGCAGAGGCTGCTGCTGGGGGGCGGGGGGCGGGGGCCGGGTCCTGCTGGACGCCGCGGCCGAGCGGCTGTCCGCCGTCCGCCCTCCAGGCGGCTTCCTGTCCAGTCCCGGTGGGGATGGGGGGGCGGGCAGCAGGCGCCCTGTCTCGGTTCCTCGTTGCAGGCAGGGCCCCAGGGCGCTGCACGGGGTGCACGGCCGGGCGTGCAGGGACTTCGCTGGAGCACGGCGGGCCCGTGTGGCCTTGCTAGGCACACGTGTCCACATCCGGCAGGCCACCCCGTCTCACAGCCGACCTGCACGGCAGTGACCGCAGCCGGACCCGGGCCACAAAAGCGGGCCGAGGCTGGTGATTGGGTGACCGTGGGCGTCCTGGTGCAGCAGGGCCGGAACCGTGTCCCTGGGCGCAGCCCCTCGGCCGGTCGGCGCTCTGCCAGGCCGCGTGGGGTGGCGAGGGTTGTCACTTGTAAACGAGGGACGCCTGTCGGGTGACTGCGTGCCAGGCCCTGGGGGTGCTTTGACCCCCACGATCTTCACGGCAGGCCAGCGACCCGGGGCCTTGGACCCTCTGCATTCAGTTTTGGGGAAACTGAGGCCAAGGTGGACTTGGAAATAGGGAGAGAGACAGGTGTAGACTCCAGGGCACCTGGCCACGGACGCGCACCTGGGCAGGTGTGGGCTGAAGTATCCGTCATCTCGGCCCCCGTCCAGAGAGTGCTTCCTGTAGCCGGGTATGTGCTGGGTGCCGGGGTGCGGCCTGGAGCGGGCCAGCGGCCTGGTGCTCCCGGTGTCACGGTCACGGGGACACGCGGCCTCGTCTGCAGGGGTGGCGGCGTCGTAGGCGCCCTGAGAAGCCTGCCAGCCGCAGCGGCACCAGCGCAGCAACAGGACGCTGCAGCCCCCCCAGCATTTGTGGTCACTGTGCCACCGTCGACTGCGCTGAGGGCTCCCTTGCCTCGTGGACACCGAGGGAGTTGGCCTCTGGGGATGACAGAGGAGGGGGCGAGGACAGAGGGGGGAGCAGACGCCACGCCCGGCCGCGCGCTGTGGAAAAGCTCGCGTCTCGGCCCCACGCGGTGGCGGAACGAAGCCGGGGCTGTGGGAACACGGAGTGAGGAAACACAGTTGGAAGGGTCGGGGGGAGGGAAAGCACCGTGAACTTGGCACACCGCCGCCGAGCCGGCCCAGGTCCGGGGGGCTCACGCCCAGGCCGCGCTCAGATCCGGACGGCAGTGCGGGAGAGCCCACCGTGCCCTTGACTCTGTCCGGGGGGCGGAGCTGAGGACCACTAAGGGGTCACCGGGCGCAGCCCTCGGGCCACCCCGGGCGGCTTCTGCCTGCTGGCCCGTCCCCGTGGTACCTCAGGGCAGCCAAAGCCGTCTGTTGGCAGGACGGGGGAGCCAGGGCAGGTGCCGAAAAGCCACGGAAAACACAATAAAAACGAACTCTCCTCCTCCTTCCTTCCTGAACTCGAAGTTGTCACAGGGACATCACCCTGGGCGCAGTTTTCGCTCGACAGGGAAATGCCAGACGTCGACCCAGGCCGGAGGACTCGGGGTCCTGTGCTGGCTGTCACAGGCGTCCCGCAGGGAGGCTGTGTGGGCACAGGTGGCGGAGACCAGACACGGACCCCCAGAGGCCAGAGAGTCATCACAGGGGGCCCAGGGAGCACCTGCATCTGGGGGCTTGCTCTTGGGGCCCAGACGGCTGCCCGTGTGGGGTGGCCCCGGCCGCGTGGGGTGGCCCCAGCGGAGGGGAGGGGCCGGGTCAGACGCTCTGTGTGCACACTCGGCCTCCGCGGGCGGCGGCGTTTGGGGTCCCAGGGTCCCCGAGGCAGCCTGGCCGTGGGGGACGACGTCCGGGTGCGGGGAGGGGACAGGCCACTGAGTGGGAGTTGGGGACTGAAGAGCAGGAAGCCACATCGGTCCCCCGTCCCCCTGACTGGGTTTTGTGTGCTGTGTCTCCCGTGAGGCTGTCGGAACGGCCCCACCGGCCTCGTAGGAAGGGCGTGCGGGTGACGGGGACCCCGGGGGCAGGGCCCAGCTGGCCGTGCCACCCAGGGCGTCGGCAGCCCCAGCGTCGGAGACGGGGCATGAGTGGCGGAGGGTGGGCAGCCACGGCGCTGGCAGCCGGGCGGCCCCGTCTGCCGCTGCCGCTCGTCACAATTAAAACGAAGTGTCCATCAGCGGCTCTCTCCTCTGTGTGGCCCATATGTTTCTGCGCTGATACTGTCCCGATCGCTCTGTTCGGGAAGACGATAACGGCTGTTTATGACCTTGGCAGAGGCTGAGGCCTAATCAGGCTGGAGCACATGTTCCCCGACTGGCTGATAACGGGCTGTTCGCGGCCTTATCGCGGGGAGCGGGGCCAGGCGAGCGGATCCGGGAGCGCGGGGGCCCGGCTGGGCGGCACAGCCGCGGCCAGCCTTATTTTTAGACGCCCCCTCCCGGCTGCGGTCACGAGGTGCCGGGGGAGGCGGGGGAGGGTGGCAGCGGGTGCCCCGTGGGGTCACAGGGGGGTGGAGGCGACGTCTCGTCAACACGGGAGGCGGAGGGTGGGCCCGCTTCCCGTGGCCTTCACACGAGGCGGAGCACGGTGGGCCCCGGGAGACAGAGCAGGGAGCCCGGCGCCTCCTGGCCCTCCCTCCGCGTGGCCCCGGCCCGCGTGGCCCTCCGCGTGGCCCCTGCCCGCGCCGCTCAGCGCCTCCGTCCAGCCTGCGGGCCCGGGTGCCGGGGCCTGGGCACGTCCCCGCCTGCGGTGGCACCTGCTTTGCTTTCTGTCTCAGCCCCGGTGGCCGGGGCTTCCCCGTGGCGACCCCAGCCCCCTCGGCCCAGCCGTGCTTGGAGCCCGGGCCCTGGGCTAGGGAACGAGGCTGCAGAGAGCTTTGCCTCTGGACCTGCTTCTCCAGAGGGCTGGGGTGCGTCTGGGCCCTGAGCTCGGTGTGGCCGTGAGAGAGACGTCATGGGGGACGTCACGGGGGACGTCGCCGGGGGGGTGATCACGTGGGCGGCAAGGGCAGGAGGGAAGATGCTGGGCGCAGCAGTGTGAGGGGAGGTGGTGTTCGCCGGGAACAGGGAGACTTGGGTTTTCTCTGTCATGTAAAACCCTCCAGCCTCTGCCTTCCACTGCCCGCCCTGCCCGCCCGCCTGTCCCTGTGTCCATCTCCCGTCTCGTCCTGCCCCGTCCCTGCTCTCTGGGCAGCTGCCTGACTCCTGCCCGACTGTCATCAGCCTCGCCTGGACCGGACGGGTAGCATCGGGCTGGGGGGGCCGTGCTGTGCCCGGGGTGGGGGCAGGGTGCAGGGCGCCCGGCTGGAGCAGGCCCGGCGGCCGCAGAGAGCCCGCGCGCTTTCTCATGCTAATCTGTTCACAAGGCGCCCTTTATTCTCTGGTCCTTACGCAGCAGAACCGTTCACACGGTCTGAAACGGGGGCCACCAGTGCCCCTGGAACCAAAAAGCTGAAGTAAAAAGTGAGAGCGTTAAGGACGGACGCCACGGGGAAGCGGGAAGGGAAGACTTACACAGACGGGGCAGACCCAGCCTTCCCCGTCGCTTCCGCCTTTCCCTAGGGACTCCCCGGTGCGGCCGCCTGGCAGAGCGGGGGGCGCCCCACGGGCAGACAGACCCCGGGGCCCGTCCCTGTGCTCTCGGGCAGTGAGCACCCGCGGACGCAGCGAGCACTGTTTGGGTCCACGCTGAGCGTTCCCCGCTCACGCGGTGGAGGGTCCTGCCCGTTTCCGTCACGAGTCCGTAGTGACGCGTGTGCGCGGCATCGCTCTCCGTGTCTGTCAGGGCTTCGGCTGAGAGGTCGTCACACGCAGCCCCAGCCGCGCCCGTGACGTCACCCTGGGCCGGCTTCGTCGTCTCTGGAGCAGCTGTTCCTAGGGGGAGCACGGAGCTTTCACAGACATTCAGAGGCCTGTGGTGTAGACAGTGAGCAGGAAGGGGCCCAGCCCTGTGTCGCTGAGGTGGTGGAGATGCTGGGTCGAGGGGGCACGGAGGAGGAGGCATGGGGGAGGGGACACGGAGAGGGGCACATGGCCCCGGGGACCAGGTGTCTCCCAGGACGGGTCCCCGTGCAATGCTGGCTTCACGTTCCTGCAGGTGGGGCCTCGTGAGCCAGCTGAACAGTTCTCATAAGAAGTGGCCTCTTCATCGAGGGGTGGAGCCCCCCACTTCTGACCTCCCGACCTGGTCGGTCACAGAGCCCGGGGCTGGAGGAGCCCACACTGGGCAGCTGCGCCCTCCCGTCATACACGGGGCCCGAAGCCCCAGCGAGGGGACAGAAGCAGCCCCTTGGAGCAGCCCGGGCCTGGCCAGGGCTGGAACTCGGGGTCAGGCCTCCTGGCCCGGGGCATTCCCGCCATCGTGGTGGCTTCGCGTCCGGACAGAGTCACAAGACGAAGCTCTTAACATCAATCCGCACGTGCACGTGCCCCCGTCCGCCCACTGTGCCACGAGCAGTGTCATTTCCCAGCGGAGTCTTGTCCTCGAGAGCAGGTGGCAGGCGGCGGGCAGCGGGGCCGGCCTGGAGCTGGACAGCGGGAGGGGTGCCGTCCGCAGAGGTAGCGGGCTGGGCGTTAGGTCGGGAAGGGCCAAGTGGACGACAGTGGCATTGGACGACGCTTCCGCCGTCCTCGCCGGTGGGGACGTGCTGCGGAGGGCGGCTGGGACCCGCCCCGCCGGCAGCCGCCAGGGCGGGATGCTCAGTGTCCACCCCCATGGCACGGCTCTGGGGACTGGTTCCTGGGCCATGTCAAGAGCTCGTCTTGGGGGAGTTCCGCCCAGCCCCCTGCCGCAGGTGCCCTGAGAGCCCGACCTGGGGCAGGGAGGGGGACACTCCTTGGCCCCGGCAACCGCAGCTGCCTTGCAGAGGTGCCCTTGGCGGCCTGGCGGCCCCTCCCCTCCGAGGTGGGGCTCCATCTAGGATTGTAGGGTGGGCGTTCCAACAAGTCACGTGGCTGAAAACACATCCCCGGCTGCTGGGACCGTCCCTGACCTGCTCGGGGGTGCAGGGTGCGTGCTGGCTCCAGAGGGGGAACACGCACTGTCTTGACACGTCCCCACACGGACCGGGCCCGATTCCAAGGAGCAGCAAAGCGTTCCTCTCGTCCCCGCCCGCAAACACCGCAAAACCGGACAAACCGGTTCACAGGCCTCCCCTGGGGGCCCTGCGGTCCGGAGCTGTAAGTGGGGCTTCCGGGACCCGCCCCCACTGCTTCTCGTCCGTCACCAGCATACGGTGCCCGGCGGAACCCCTAGGGGAGCCCCCACTCACCACGGGAACGCCCACTGCGGGCGCGCTAGCGGCCTTTCCCGAAGCACGCGCTGTGTGTCAGACACCACGTGTCCATTTACCTAATCCTCGGAAGGGTGCCGGGGGAGGGGGGGGGTGATGTGATCCCCCCCGCTGTGCAGGTCCAGAAACCGAGCTCCCGCACCGGTCTGCGCCTGGCCCAGGGGCGCGCGCTCAGCCGGGGAGCCGGGAGTCAGGTCCAAGGCTGACTGCGCCAGGACGCGTTTCCATGGGAACTCACCAGGGACGGCGTGTTTTACGCTTTTAATTCTGAAGTTCTACCTGTGTGCTACCACACGGCAGCACCTCGTGGTGCTGGCACTGCAGCACTCTCAGCGTCTACACCCAAGGCTCTGTCCCCACAGCCACCACAGAGCCGGCCGTGCTTGGGGTGAAATCGGCTCCTGCCCGGGAGGGTCCAGCGTGCCACATCCGGGCACTCTGAGGGCCTGACCCAGGAGGCCAGGTGTGGTGACCTCACCAGTCAGAACAGTGCCCCTCCTGTAGGTCTGAGCAGAATAGTTGACAGCCAGGAGTGTTTAGGGCTGGGGTGACAAACCAGGAGCGTGTAGGGCTTGGGTGACGAACGGAGTCCTCGCAGTGATTCTGCAGGCCCACTGCGCTCCTTGTCACCGCACTGAGTCTGTGTGGCATTGATCTCGGGGCACACTGAGTGGCGGGCTCCGGGGAGGAGGTGCGGCCGCCTCTGCTTTTGACTGTCTGACCCCCTAGGCTTTATGGGAGGGTGGGAGAGACGGGGACGGGTGCTTGTCTCTGTGGCAGGGATTAGGTTTGAAAGAGAAGTCTGCTCAGAAAGTCAGCTGTTAAAAGGTAAAATTGTGATTTGCAAGAAAGCCGTAATTTTCAAGGTCTCTTCACTGTCGTCCTGTCTTCTGTGGTAAATGTCCCCCGCCCCCAGCTGAGTCACACTTGAATTTCCTGAAAGAGGAGCGGCTGGCCCCCAGGAACAGGCCAAGTGACAACTTTGGGCTGATAACGGAAGTGTCACAGGATTCTGCTCAGCCTTGCTGGCAGCCAGTGACCCTGTCACGTCTGATCAGCTGAGCAGACTGAGGCCCCAGGAGCTGCAGGGGGCCTGCTGGTCCACACAGGGGATGGGGTGACAGGCAGTCGGGGTGGTGTCCGCCAGCAAGCCGGTCCGTGGGGAGCCGTTTCCTGCCCGCTGTCATTCAGGGTACCCCCCAGGCGGGTCAGGGGGAATTCTTCTGTCTGTCCCCTCCGTGGGAGGCAGTCAGGAGGCCAATGGTCTGACGTCTCAGGCGGAAGGTGAGCCCCGGCCCCAGACGTAGTGTGACTTCAGGACACACACACACAGCCGGCGAGCCCGGCCGCTCGGGCTGAGTGTGCAGACGCCTTAGGCCGTTCACTGCCGTTGCAAGCGGAGTGTTTACGGAAGCCAGGGCGTGTGGTGCAGCGGCTACCTGGAGTCCTTTACGCCATCACGATCTGCACTGTCGTCGTGGGGTGCGGGGAGGGGGGAGGGGGGCCTGGCAGGTGTATCCTGTAAAAGTCCCACTGCGATTCTGTGCCAGTCCCCACTGCACTGACACCCAGTGCTCTGGGCGTTCCACACCGCCCCTGCCTGCCCAGCACGCCCGCGGTGGCCCCGTCGCCGTCACTGCCTTGGGCCGGGTCTTGGCTCCTGGAGCATCTGGGGTGCGCATGCGTAAGAGCACGCGTCCGAGTGCTCACATCCGAGCGCGCGTCCGAGCGCGCGTCGCGCACGCGCCCGAGCGCGCGCGTATCCAAGCGCGTGCGTCCGAGCGCGCGTCCGAGTGTTCACATCCGAGCGCACGCATCCGAGCGCGCGTCCGAGCGCGTGTCGCGCACCCATTTGTCTTCTGAAGCGCACGGTCTGCTGGGGGCCCTGCGACTTGCGGCCAGAGCGACGTGGACGTGGCAGACGCAGCATCCCGGCTCCCCGGCCAGCCCCCCTGCGAGAGCGAGCAGCCCCCCGGGGCGGGCTCGGCGGTCCCACAGCGACCTTTTCAGGAAGCATCACGATCAAGTTGAACATTTCCAGTTTCACCAGGAACGCTGGCCCGTGGGAAAACGCTTCCCTCCCGTTTGTGACAATGGATTCTGATTTCGAGGCACTAATTTGTGTTGAATGCAGAATGCGCAGCCTGGCACGGAAGCCAGGACGCCCCGTGTCCAGACAGGCCCGGCCTCGTGTTACACTGTGAGGACGAGAGACGATCGGGATCATGTTCTCTGCTGCGGAAAACCCTCCCTTCGTCGTCCTGCACAGTTTCATCTTTTGTGCACCCTGTGGTCTGATGGTGACGGGCAGCCGCAGATTCCTGGGCTTGGGGACCAGGCTTCACCCCGAGCAGTGCTCAGCTCCTAGGTGGCAGAGGGGGTGGATCCTGGGCTGTGGGTAGAGGCCCCCGACGTGCCAGGGGGCCTGACGGGAGCACGCAGACCCCTCTGAGAGCCTCCTGGGGCGCTCCCCGGCACGTGGCCCCCTGGGTGGCTGTGCCTGGCTGTCCCTGATTATAGATGCCTGCGGGCCCGGGCTCACGCTCTGTAACCACTCACTGCCACGGAGCCTTTTGGCCGCTCACCGGAGCCTTCATCTCTTCTGCCGCGATCAATGGGCGTGTGCCTTCCCCACTTGGATACTCATTTTTTAATCCTTGCCGCCGCCCTCAGTGTCACCCCGTCCCATTTTTCTTGGTGGACTCTCGGGTCCACTGTACGTGCTGATTGCTTAGTGAGGAGTGCCGGCATCTCCCTTAATTAATTCCATCGATTTCAAATCCCGCAGGGTTCGAGGTCCTTACATTTCTGAAGCAGCTAGATGGAATGTCTAAATCTCAGCCTTCTCCTTTTGCAAATTGCTTGGCCACAGTGTGGCCGGGGGGAGGGCCGTGGTTTTGTTTGTTTGAGGGCGCGTGTTAATAATGCCTGTGGACCTTCACGGGGCTTCGTCGCCAGGGCGGAAGGGACGAGGGGCTGGCCCTCCCCCACTTTCCCGTCTCCTCCCATCCCTCCTCAGGAGTCACGTCCTTATTCTCAATTTTGGTCATCCTCTTCCTTTGTCACTTCCTTTGTCCATCGAGAGGGAGCTGAGACCTCATCTTAGCAGGCGGCGGTCTCTGGAGTTCTGTGCGGAGGGAAGGGGTGACCGTCAACCCAGGACTTCTTTCCGAGGAGGATGCGGCTGATGCCGATGGCTGTCCCGTGTCCTGACGCCGACGACTGTCGCGTGGCGGTTCCCCCACGCTCCCCGCCAGGGCTTCCTGCGGGAGGGGCCTCCAGCCGGGCTCGGCGTCCTGAGGCTGGCCAGAGCAGCGGGCTTTCCGACACAGGTGCGGGGACCAGGTCCGAGAGGGGCATTGGCGCTCGTGCCTGCGGTCCCCTCGCTCGTATGTGCGGTCGAGACCTTGCCATGTGCTGCGGGCTGGGCGCTGCGTGTCCACAGTCCCTGAATGGTGAAGGATCGGGCCCGTCACAGCCGCAGACAGACCCCGGTCCTTCCTCATTGGACGCCTGTGCTCTGCTCTGCTCTGCCTGCCGGACGGGCAGTGAGTGGGGGACCGTCCTCGGGAGCCGGCTCCGCCAAAGCACGGGCGGGGGGCGGGGGTGGCCGGCCTGGTGGTGCCCGGGGCGAGGCGCTCACCGAAGTCAGTGGCGGCGAGGGTGGGTGGGTCGGGAGAGCAGGCAGACGACCGCCACACCGTGCCGTCTGACCGCGGGGAGCCGTGTGCAGGGTGGACGAGGAGGCGTGCCAGGGTGGCCGACGAGGGTGGGGACTGCTGGCCCAAGGGCTCCGGCCGCCCGCCCAGCGCCGCCCACGCCCGCGGACGGCTGTTGCTATGCGCCGGAAGCCTGATTTTATTGTTGCTCTCCGCTGCTTAATGCCTGTCTCCCAGGCAGCTGGTGATGTTTTAATGAAGCTGGAACTGTATAGTCGGTAGTGCGGGATAATCATAAGCTGCCGAGTCAGAGTCAAATTAATAATTCATGAAATTAAAGTGTATAATTAATTCGCACCGTGCAGATGAGAAGAAGGGCCGGAGCCCGCCGCCCGGAAGGCTCTGCCGAGTGGGGTGTTTGCTGAACGCGGCGTGCGGAGCGGGGGAGGTCGCCCGCGGCCACCTGAGGCCCCTCGCGCCCCCTCGGGGACCAGCCTTCCCACAAGCCCCAGCGCTGGTGGGTGTCAGCCCCCCCCCGCCCGGCCCCGAGGAGGCGTGCTCCGAAGGGGAGTGAGGTGGTCAGTGTTGTGGGGTCGTGTTCCTTTGCAGCGTGGGGTCCTCACATCTAGAATCCAGGGGTTCGGTTGAGCCTCCAGCCCCCCGACGTCCCTGCCCTGACAGGCGCGCGCACGGCAGACGGGGCGATGCCTTCGCCCGGCCGGGCTGGTGCGTTTGGGTGTTCCCGCAGGCAGGAGTCTGGGTGTTCCCGCGGGCGCCCTTTGCGGTGGCTGAAGGGGGTGTCCTGGTTCCCTTCTCAGCGGGAGGCGAAGGGACAGGGCCCGTGTGGTCACCCGGAGCTGGGGCCTGGCCCTCGGACTCTGGAACCGGCCACCCCCGCAGCCACCGCTTCCGGCAGCTCTGTGACGCCGTCTCGTCCTTGTCCAGCCTCCCAGGTGGGGGACGCGGGGCGTCTGCTCTCCACCGGTGATGGTGACGTGACCTGCCGGTCCTTTCGCACGTCCTCAGTCTCGGTGGGGACGCCCGAGCTGGTCCTTCTGTGCCGCTTGGTTTGGAGTGACAGATACGGTGCTGTCGTGAGCGCAGGGCTCGCTGGCAAAGTCCCTGCTGGTGCTTCCGCCCCCCACGCATGGCGTCTGCCACCCCATGGGGGTCGCGGCGAGGGAGAGGGCAAAGTGGGGCGTGTGACTGTCCCTTCTGCTCGGAGGGGCCCCCGACTGGAAGCCACAGCGCCCACCGTGCATGAGCCCCCGAGGTGCGGGTGGAGTTGAGGCTCAGCGGACCTCACGTTCTGGGTGCTCAGAGTGTGTGTTCGTGCTCAGAGAGGGGCTGGCTCCGCCTGCCTCTGCGCCCACACGCCTGCCCAGAACTGCCAGGGGCCTCCGCACCCCCGGAGGCCCCTCGGAACCGGGGACCCTGCCGGCCGTCCTCACCGCTCGCTCAGCTGGCACGCTGGGGACCCGCCTCACCTCCCGTCACCCGTCCTGCCCTCCCACGGCCTCTGCTGGTCTGCCACACTGGCCGATGGCTCAGAAACGCATCGCATGGTTCCGTTTGCGCCTGGCCGGCCTCGGCTGCTGCGAGGCTGTTGTTCTCGGACTGACGCCCAGGCCGGGGCCCTCCGGGGCTCACCCTGTGACGGGGCCATCACGGGGCGGAGCTAACGGACCGCAAGGGTCTGGCTTTCCGTCTTCCAGGCACTGCCTCCACAGACGGGTCCTCCCGCCAGGAGACACTGGCCATGTGGGGTGGGGAGCCCAGGCCGGGGGCGGTGGCCAGGCGGGGTCACTGTGCCCTGCCCTGCAGCTGGCGGGGGGAGTCCTGACGTCCCCAGGTCTCAGAAATGAGATTTAACCACCTGAGAGCTTCTGGAGCTGTCCTCCCTTTAGTTCGGTTGAAAACCTTTGCCCTCCCCGAGTGTGTGGACGTCATCTTGCTGGAAAGCTGCTAAGGGATGTGGCTTCTCGTGTGGCCCCTGCCGGGACTTTTGCATGGCGAGACTAGGGTGGGACGAGAACGAGGGGTCCCGGCTCCACCTGTCTGTCACCCGAGCCACGGGGCAGCGGTTAGCGTGGATCGCCGTAGGGTCAGTTTAATCAGCCCGGTGGACTCAGCCGTAACGTGGCTAGAACCGATGAAGTGACCATCAGCACACACGGTGACATCTGGGGACGTGGAGAGGTACATGCTGGGGCCAGGGGAGGGGTCGCGGAGGCAAGGCCCCTCACCGCGTCCGGGACTCAGGCTGGGCCTGGCGTCCTCGGAGCGCGCAGTAGGGGCCCCGTGACGGCGCCGCTCAGAACGCCCGGCAGCGGGAGGGGCTGTTGACACCTGTGGTGACGGCGTCACGCCCCACGCCGGGGCAGCCGGGCGCCTCGCACTGCGGGACAGGCGTGCACGGGCGTCCCCCGCCGCCTCGGGCCTGCCCTCTCCAGGGCGCCCCGCGCTCCCCACGTCAGAGGAGCCTGCCCTCCGGCTCTGGGGACGCCTGCAGCGGCCTCGTGTGGTCACCTCGTTGGGTCAGACGCTCGAGCAGCGCAGTATGCTTCCGGGGTTGCTGGAGCACAGTGCCGAGCTCAGGCTCCATTAGGTGACAGACCCCATGGGCCCCAGGGACGGACGGGACGCTTTGGCCCTTGGGCAGCTGCTCGGCGGGAAGGGCACGCGGCCCTCGGCAGGCGCGTCACGAAGCGCGGCGCCGCCCCGTAATGAGCCCGCGTAGCTGCCTGTGTGTCCCGTGCCCTCGGTGTCTGTCGGAGGGTCCGAGAGAGCTGGCGACTCTGAGGGTTTTGACCGCGACCCCGGGAGCCGGGGGCTCTGCCTGTGCAGCGCCGTGTGGTGACAGCGAAACCGCACGTGCCTACGATTCAAAGGGCCCCAAGTCCTACCGACATGGGACATCTGCGTAAAGTGCGTTCTGTAGGAGCGGACACGGCTTTGGAAGCAAGTCGGGCGAGGGGCCCACACGTACGGGTCCCGAGCAGGGCGGGGCTCCGCGGCCCGGTCGCCTGGCTGGCCGCGTCCCTCACGATCGCCGTCGCGTTGATTACCGGGAAGTACGGCTGACCGAGAGTGTTACGTGCAGCGCCGGGGTGGCAAGGGGGCTGTTGGTTTGGAGCGAAAGCCGGCACTGCCTTCCGTGCATCGGAGGTGACGCTGTCCTTGGGCCACACGAGCCGTGAGGCCCTCGTCCCTCGTTAGCTGCGAGGACTGAGATCGTCCCCAGCCCACAGGCCTTGATCTGCCCCCCAACCCGAGTCGTGGCCCGGACTTCCAAGCGAGCGCCTGGACCCGGCCCCGCTCCGAGCCCGGACGCGGTGCTCGTGGAAAGTCGTGTGTCCTCGGCCGGAGCAGGCTGTCCGTCCGCGTGGGGCCTGTCCCCGTCTGCCCGGGGCGCGGGGGCAGAAACAGCGCGGAGGCAGCCCGCTCCCGCCGCGGCTGGCGGGGCTCGCCGTGGCTCTGGGTGGGGCGGGGGCGCCGCCTCCGACCCTGCTTCGTGGGGAAGTGAGCGGGGTCCCCGGCGCCCGAGCCGTCCTGCACGAACCTGTCCCGTTCCTCGTGCAAACAAACCAGTGATTTGTTTGTTTGTTTTTTTTTAAATAAAAGCTTAGAGGTAATTTGTAATTTTCAGAAATTATTTATTATCGGGATAACATTTCCCCACCGGCCGTGGAGAGCCCATTTTTCAGAATTATAACTTATCCTTGATTTAGACGCGGTCCGAATAATGAAATTGGAAGGAAACGCAGGAAGCGCGGGTGTTAATGGGAACCGAACACACTTCGCTCAACGGAGGGCGGGAGCCGCTCTCAGCCAAAGGCTCCTTTCTTTCCCCCCACGTGCCTGTTTCCCGCTCGGGGCGTCTGCTTTTCCACTCCCGGCGCCGAGAGCCGTCCAGTGGTTTTTAGGGGCAGGGTGCTTCTCTCTCCCCGCCCTCCCCGCCCCCGCCACGCATTTCAGCGTGAAGGGCGGGCTGCTCTCCCTCATCCAGCCGCGTCTCTCCCTGCAGCCGCGTCTCTGGGTCTCTCCCTGCAGCCGCGTCTCTCCCTGCAGCCGCGTCTCTGGGTCTCTCCCTGCAGCCGCGTCTCTCCCTGCAGCCGCGTCTCTCCCTGCAGCCGCGTCTCTCCCTGCAGCCGCGTCTCCGGGTCTCTCCCTGCAGCCGCGTCGAGGCCTGCAGGGCCTGTGTTGATGGACGAGTGATTGTTCCCTCAGCGACAGGCTATTGACAGGGTCACTGGTGATGCAACGGTCGGATCAGGCATTCCAAACAAACGTCCCTTGTCCACTCATCCACGTGCCTTCGTTTTTCTTTTTCCCTCATCTTCATCATCAGAAAGTATTTACGAATCCATCCCTGAGGGCCGCAGGGGTTGGGCCTGAGTGTTGGGGACTCACAAGTGGGCACAGATGCCTGCAATGCGGGTGTGAAGGTCTCGGAGGTGCTGCATGAAGGTAGCGTGCGCCTCTATGCGTCACACGTGACACAGGACGAACCAGGTGACGTTCGTGGTGGGCGACATGGACGTCGCGCTTGTTACGGGCCTGGGGCAGTTCTCAGCACTTTCCCGGCAGTTTAGTTAAAAGGCGCCGATGATGGGGTGTGGGCGTCGCCGCCCTGTGCGGTGGGCGGGGGTGAAGCTCAGAGGGGCCGCCTGCCTCGCGGGCGGCCACCAGCTCTGGGTGGCATGCTGGACGGGCGTGGGTGGCTCTGTGTTGTCTGCGCGCTGTGCTGTGCTGTGCTGCTCCTCGGCGGGGGGCGGTGGCCGAGGACAGACCGCGGTCGCAGTGGCAGCATCACCAACCCCCACCTCGGGGCCACCGTGCGCGCTGGCGTTTGGCACCCCCGCTGGCTGGGCCATGTAGGTGCCAGCGGGATCCCCACCCGCGTGTCTAGAAACGGACTTCATCTGCCCCAGCCCCGTAAGGCGCGGGGCAGGGCCACTGCACATGGCTGGGCCCCAGCCTGGTGGCGCTCAGGGCGCCAGAGACCCCGGGACCCCAGGGGGTACCTGCGGGGGGGGGGTGGGCAGCCGCTGAGCGCCGGGGTCTGGCCTGCCCGCAGCCCGGGCTCCGTTGCTCATTGCCCGGAACTGCCCTGGGCGTCCGCGTGGTCATCCGGTCAGCGGACTCACTGGCCTGTCCCGCGCTGCCCAGGAGGCGGCCGCACAGCCGTTCACCACGGGACTCTGCGCGTTCTCTCCCTCCCAAGGTCCGTGGACCCCGTCGCCGGGGGGTGGGATCGAGTGGGTTGCTTTGTTTCAGGGCGCCCACAGCGATGCGTGGGGGGCAGCCCACGTCCGGATGAGGCCGGAGGGGTGGGGGCCCCGCTGTCTCTCTGCCAGCGTGGTCTGTGTGCGTGCACACGCGTGTGCACACGCGCACACTCACGGCCACGGCGGTGACGTGTGGCCACAGCCGTCCGGAGGCGGCTTCCGTCGTGGGCCCGGGAGGACCCTCGCCCACCGGGCAGCTTTCTCAGGCGTCGGAGCCCCGCCCCACCCCAAGCCTCTCCCCGCACCACGCCCCTCCTCCTCCCGTCAGGCGTGTTCCTGGCTCACCCATTTCATGAGCCAAAAACACCCCTCTGGCTTCTGCTCTGATTTCCGCCTGTCACTTGATGAGGCCCCTGCTATTTATATTTTTGCGTGTGAGGCGGGTGTGGGGCCGCGGACGTGCGGCCCAGGCAGACACCGCCCCCCCCACCGGGCCGGGGTGCCCCCGCCTGCCCCCCGCAGGGCTGCCCGACTGGCCCGGCGGCGCCGGGGGCCAGAGGTCCACCCCGTGGACGCCGGGAGGGCGACGGGGGCGCAGACAACAACAACATGCAAACGAGCGCGCCACAGGTGGGCCTAATCAGACGCTGTCAGATGAAGTCAGCGTCTCCCGCCCGCGCCGCCGCCCGCCGCCGTTCCGGGGCCCTCATCTGCTCCAGATGTGGTTTAATTTACTGCGACTTGGCTAATTACTGTAATTAAGGATTAATTACTGTTAATTACTTTCACATAAACTCAACGCCAGTCAAAGAGCGGAGCCTGGTGAAGCCCGCCGCGGCGGCGAGCGCGGCCTGCGTGGGCGGCGGGGCTCCCGGGCCGCAGGGCCTCTGGCCTCCGGGCGCCGGGCGCGGGCGGCGGGGCTGGGGGCGCGGCGGGGGCCAGCGCGCGGGGGGCCCCCCCAGGCCGCCGCTGCCGGGCCCGGCCCCGCCTGGGCCCACGCGAGGACAGGGCCGAGGCCCGCTGCGCCCCGCCGGTGGGAGCCGGTCCCGTCTCCGCCCAGGACGCGCGGCGGGTTCTGGGTTCTGAGAGTGGGTCGGACGCCCGCGTCCGTGCGGTGTGAGACCGGGGGAGCCCCCACCACGGTGCCCCCGCGTGCGTGGAGCAGAGAGAGCAGGTGTGTGCACCGCGCGCGCCCTCCCTTCTCGAACCCGGCTCGTCCCCCGCTGGGCATGGGGAGCGGCCCAGACAGGGTGATGTACCCTGCGGCCCCTCAGCTCGGACAGGGGCGCTGGGGCCACCCCAGATGCCTGTCCCCCAGCTTCCCCGGGGCTCCCAGCCCTGCGGTCAACGCTCCCCTGGTCACGGAGACGCCGGGCACCAGCGTCCGCGCCCGGCCTGCATTTCCTGCCTCCGTGAGTCCGCCCCTCCCACGGGCAGGGACCCCGCGCCCAGGTCCCTGGTGCTGGCCCGCGCCTCCGCTGTCATCTGTCCGCCTCCGCCTCGCCCCCCTGCTCTTCCCGCCGTCCCCGGCCCCCCCGCGGCCCTCAGCCTGCGGACCCCGTCTCTCCCAGCGGTACCACGTCTTCCCGCCTCCCTCCCGTCGCTCGGTCACGCAGACGGAAGCCTCTGCTTTCTCAGCCCCCTCAGCCCTCCTGTGTCCCCGTCCCGTGCTGTGGGGCAGCCAGCGTCACCCACGCCCCTCCCGCCGGGCCGAGCGCAGTGCCCGTGTTTCAGCCTGAGGCCCACTGGACGCCTTTCCCTGCTGCCGGGACGCCTGCCTCAGGACTCCTCTCGGGAGCTCCCCTGCGGGGCCTCTGTCCCTCGGGGTGCCTCTGTCCCCTCAGGCCCTGTCCCTCGGGATGCCTCTGTCCCCCCCGAGAGGGCTTCTCTGTCCCCTCAGGCCCTCCGATGTTGGCAGAAGACGCGTGGTTGGTACGGGCGGGGTGGACGGGAACTCTGTGCGGGAAGTTCTTAGTCTGTGTGCCGTCTGTCTGTAAAAGTGGCCTGCTTGACCTCAGGGAGGTCATCCTCAGACCAACCGAAGGATGCTGCTTGAGTGTAAAGGGAACCTTAATCTGTGGCTAAAGACACAAATGACGGTTACTTTAGTGCCCGGACCCCGTGGACGGGGCAGGGGATGGGAAGGTGACCCCAGGCGAGGCCACCGTGGTCTGGACGGGGACACTGAGGGCCACCCACCTGCAGGGGGCCGGTCGTTTACAGAACATCTCTGCGGGAACGGTGGAGTAGAGATGACGCGGTGGCGTTGTCCCCCAGGCTGCGTGGCAGGAACTGGGGGTTCTGGGTAAGTGACGAGAGGCCGAGCGTTACAAAGGCTCCTGTGACCTGTTCATCCTCTTGCCAAAAAGAGCGTCTCCAGGTAGCGTTTAACGTAAGTGCTTAGCGAGTTCGATCGCACGTACCACACAGTGGTTCACGTCACGTGGCGCGAGCCACACGCGGACTGTAGCTTCAGTCTCCGTCCCGACTTCAGCACAAACGTGCTCCGTGTTTGCAACCCCGGGATCGTCGGGAGGGCTGCACGCTGTGTTCGTGATTCGGGGTGTTTAGTTATGAGCCTGCGCTCAACACCTGACGACAGAAGAACTCACCGAACGCTCGGGGGCCAGCATAGACCCGCACAGACACGCGTGCAGGGACAGAGAGATGAACTGTCACGAGTGCGTGGGGCGCGCGTGTCTTCGTCCTTCGGGGATTCACCGTAAATCTGACAGCTGCGTGTCCACGCGGGGCTGGCGTCCGCGGGTGCAGAGCCGTGGGCTTGCAGATGGGGCCCCCTGAGAGGGAACAGGGCGGGGAGAGGGAGGGAGAGGAGAGCGGGGACCTGGCCGCGGCACCCCGTGCCCCTAGCGGCCGCCCGCTGCTGCCCCCAGCACTGGGAGGGCAGACACGGCCGCTCGTCTGCAGGACAGATGGCTTTAATAAGGGCCGCGTGGAGGCGGCCGGCGCGGAAGGCGGGGTGGCCCCGGGGCCTAGGGTCGGGATGCCACCGTCCCAGGGCCCCCTGCAGGGGCATTGGAGGCGTCCGGAGTTGGGAAGAGCTTCACGAGCAGCAGGGGTGTCTGGGGGGTCTGGTCCAGCTCTTCGGGGGTGTTGCAGGCGGCGCTGGGTGCGTTTGAGAGTCTCCGTCCCCACCCGCACACGCAGCCCCGCGGGGTCGGGGTGCCTTGCCTGTCTGTGGGTGCTCTCGACCTCGCTCCCCCAGCAGAATCGGCTTCTGGGTGTCCCGTGGGGCGGGAGGGCGCGGCCACCCCCTCGCACAGGCCAGACAAAGCGGCTCCGGCCGCCCAGGCCCCTCCCTCGCCCTGCCGGGCTGTCGCCGTCGCCGTGGGCCTCGGGCGGCCGCCCTGCCTGGCCTGGAACCGTTGTAATTGCCGTCGTTAGAGTAGCTGCGGGGGAGGCGTCCGAACACCAAGCGAGAACGTGCGAGCGCATGTGTCCCGCGGGCCCGAGGGCCACCGCGTCCGAGCCCGGGGGACTGCAGGGACGCAGCCCCCACCAGGGCAGCGGCCGCCGGCTGTCAGCTCCGCGCGCCCGCCTGTCAGGCGGGGGACGTGGTGGGGCTCATTGTTTTAATTGACACCTTCCTCCCCCTCAGCCCGGCTCCCGCCGCATCCACCCTCCCGGAGACGTGTCCGCGCCCCTGCCTCCCCCGTGGAGACGGGGGGGAGGCCATGGGGAGCCTGCCTCGTCCCCGGAAAACACAAGGCTCTTAACACAGGCGCGGCCGGGAAACGCACCCAAGTCAGAAGGGTGTTTGTCCGCCAGATATGACGCAGGGGGGACAGACAGATGGGGGGAC